>CAJVPP010003885.1:0-10528 GCA_910592005.1 Funneliformis mosseae | reverse complement strand
ATAAAATAAAATGAAAAAAAAATGAATCAAAAAAAAAATTAAAAAAATAATAAAAGACAATAAGAATAAAAAATTTTTAATTTATTATTATAGACCAATCAGATTAGTTTGATTGGATGATATTTTTATTATAACAAATTATTTGTTATTATATACTGAATAATTCATTATAGTGATAATGAATTTTCTTATAATGAAGATCTGATCAGTCTAGGCAACAAATTCATTATATTGAGTTTTGATTGTAATGGTACTTTTTAGAATCAAAAAATTATGATAAAAATAATAATATAATTCAAAATTAATTTATAATAAAACTTTAAGATATATAACTTTTTGATTATTATAAAATAACCCATATCTTTAACTATTTGCTTATATCTTATCATCACAACTTTCTTATCATCAAAATAGAAATAATTTATTTATAAGAGTTAAATATATTTAATCTAATACTCAAGTACTTCCAGTTATTATTTATGAAATAATAGTTCTAATTATAATTTTCTTGATAAAGTTCATAATAAAGACTTTTATTATAGTAGATTAATAACAGATTTTATTTTAAGAATAAATATTTACAGATACTAAATTCTGCTTATAATTCTAATTTAGAATTGCTATTATACTCAGATTTATTTATAAATAAAAGAGATCATTTTCATGATATCTTAAAATAATAAAAACAAAGATAAAATAATAAAACATATTATGAAATATATGAAAAATATATTAAATAGTAATTACTAAATTTTAATTTAAGGTAAAAACTTTATCATCATTGATCTTCTTAATTTTATCTTTAATTAAAAAATTATAATATCATCAAATATATAAAGAATATTATGATAAAAATAACTTCAATCTGATAATAATTTAATCCTTCTATTATTTAGATATTTACTTCATTTTAGTGCTTAAATTTCTCATAATATAAATTGATAAAAATATAACAATATTTATTTCTATATTTATATGTACTAGAGACTCTTATTTTTACTAATAATAATTTTATTTAAATATAGTAATTAAAAAAATAAGATTACTAATATTATTTATAATATTAAGCATAACTAAAAGTTAATAAATTCACCTCTATAATATACTTTTTAATATGATAATGATAATATTCTATCTACAAATAAATTCTTTCATTATGCTAATTATTTTGTTCACAAATTTAAATCTTTAAAAATGAACTTTATAAAAAGCTAGAATTGATAGGCTTTAAAAAAGTAATAGGTTTCTTTGATCAAATTGAGTTTTAAAATAGAAGTACTATTTATATATATAGTTTAAAGATGGTTCCCATAATTATTTTCAAATTTCAATTGAGTTGCAACTTAATTGCACCATAAGGAAATTTAATTGCACCACAAGTTGCAACTCAATTGCACCATTTTTTTTAATTGCAGTGACTATCTTTAATATAGTTATTACTAGATTACTAATAATATTGAAAAAATGATTAATAATAATATTATAGTAAATCTAATATATAAATTTGAACTTTATGTGCATTTGTAACTAATTAAATATATAATTGTAATAAAAAGTGTAAAGGTCTTACACCTTTAAGATAAATTTGCAAAAAAAAAAGATTTATATAATCTTATTATAAAATAACATATTATGAAGAAAAAAACTTTTGATATATCTATAAATGTCTGATTAAAGCTGATTTATAAGTTATTTCAGATCATCCTACTATTCTTTTATTCTTGGATGCATATATGAATATATAATATATAATAGATAAAGGATTGAAGATGATGAAAATCTATATTATAATAATAATATCATAAAATATATGGCTTATTCTCATAGAATAACATCAATAGTTTTTATTGTGAAAAAATTTTTATCATTATTTTCTGATTTTTTATTTGAATTATAAAATCAAATCTCATATAATACTATTAAATAACTAATTTCTGAAATATTAACAAGATTTCTATAATTTCTTAATTAATAATAGAGATGCTAATAATGATTATGATCAGTTATAATTATGATTAATTCAGCTAGTAAAAGACTTCTAATTGATCAGTTAACTGATTGATTTTGACCAACTGGTTAACTGACTTACTTTGCTTGATTTTGACTGATCAGTTGATCAACTGATTTTGACCAACTGATTTATACAAAAAATTATTTTTAAATAATTTTATTAGATTAAATATTCTGTAAAATCTTATACAGTAAAATTTATTACAAAATTACTTATTATTAAATATAAATTAAATACTAATATTTAACCTATTGATTAACTTTAATTATATTACTAAAGTTATTAATATTAACAAATATTAAAATTAAAAATTATAAATCTATTAATATTACATTAACTATTATTTAAATTAATTTTAAAGAAAATAAATTGATGTTACATTTTAAAATAATAATCTATATTTATTTTTTATAAAAATAACCAATGTAACTAAAATTTTTAATTAATTTTTTTTTTGAATAATAAAATAAATTTTTTACATATTAATAATATAATTTATTAATAGTTTTTTATATTGAATAATATTAAAAAACTTTTACATATTAAAAAATAAAAAGAACTTTTTAAAATGCAATGATATATTGAGAATTATTTTTATTTTTATAATAAATTATAAATTATAAATATAAATTTTAAATAAATTTTAATTATTAATTTTAAAAAGCTTATAATTAATGTATATAAAAATAATAAATGAATTTATCATATTTAAAAAAACAAAAAGAATCATTAATTATATAATTGAAATTTTAGCAATTTTAATTTTTATAAATAGTTATTCATTTTTTTAAAAATGATTTTAAGTAAAAAAATAAATATAAAAAATAAATATATATATAATAAAAAAGTTTTATTTTAATTTATTTACTTATTTATTTCACTTTTTTTTTTTCATTTTCTTTCTTTTTTCTTTATTTTTTCTCTCTTTCTTATTTTTTGTAACTTTCTTTCTTTTTTATTTTAATAAATAAATATGTCTAAATTTTTAATGAAAAGTAATAAAGAAACTATTTTAAAACTTATAAAAGCAGTATATATGAAGAAGAAGTTAATATTAATGATAAAATAACAATATTAAAAAAGAAATTGAAAATGAAGAAGTAATTAATACACTTTTATTCACTTTTAAGAAAAATCAATAAAGCAAATATATAAAATTATGTAGATAAAACAACAAGAAAATATCTAAATTATATTAAAATTTAATAATAAAATAGAAACCAGTTCTATTTAAATACATTTAAAAAGACATAGATTATTATTTAAAAAGAAAAGCAAATAACTTTAAATAATTATGTTAAATGATATTTACAAGAAATTCAAGTCAAAAAATTCAAACAGTTATTAAATTGATAATTTTAGATATATAAGTATTTAAAGTAATAGAAGATGAAATATTTAATAAAATGATATTTAATACTTGATTCACATTATCAAATACCAGTAAAAGAATAGATAAAAATTCTATAATGAAAAAAAAAAGAGTTAGTTACAAATTTTATTAAAAATCTTTCAGAAAAGTAGTATTAACTGCAGATATTGGTTATCTTTAAATTAAGGTTTTTTTTTAAATATTACAATATATTTTATCAACAAAAATTAGACTTTAAAATATTTTACTTTAGATATATTTAAATTTAAAAGTCAAAATTCAAATAATGAAATTTTTGATAAAATTTATAATTTATTTATAGAAATTGGATTAAAAACTAAAACTTTAAGAATAACAACTAATAATAATATAATTTATAGTGTAAATATTTTAAGATTAAAAATAACAAATAATTTTATTTTTATCTTATGGTTTTCTAATTAATGCTGTTGATATTTTAATGATATTTTTTATAGTGAATAAATTGAGTTTATTTGAACTTATAATTAGAAATTCCCTGAGATAAAATAGTTATTTCATAGATTATCTTTAATTTTATTATCATCATAACTACATTATAATAAGTAATAATATTTATATATTCTCATAAAATAACTAATATATAGAGGGTAGATAAAAGTTTTCAAATACTTTTTCACTAAATATAAAACTTATAATTCCTTAACATTAATAGTAAAAGTTCTAATATTATTTTATTTAGAGCTGGTTAAAGCATACATTTCATATTAAATTTTTAGTACTTGGTTGGGCCTCCTTTGTCACAATCACAGCCTGAATTCACTGTAATATGCTATCGACTAAATTTTCAATAGTATGCATCAGAATTTCTCACTATACCTTTTTAACATATCAGTCGAGGTTAGCAAGATTTGATAGTGATTTTTAAATATACATGAATGTATTTTTTAATATCAGCTCATAAATTTTCAATTGGATTAAGATCAGAACTTTGGGCTGGCTAAGTAAATATGGCTCCACGTTGTTCTTTGGTTAATTTTTTATTTTGTCCCATTATTTTTCGATTTGATAGAGATTAAGTGAATCAAAACAACAAAAAAAACACGAATTTTTTTATTTTGATTATGTAAATAAATAATAGACGATCATATGACTGCAGTATGGTATCACAATTATATGATGAAAATTTTTTAAATCGCATTTATAAAGGTGTTCGAAAACTTTTATCCACCCTCTATATATTAGATATGTAACTCATATTTTTAATATTATTGTAAATGCTGAGTATTAATCCATATTAAAAATTTAAGAAAATTAATAAAATAAATATGAATCAACTAAATTTACTTAAAAAATTAGAAAATTTTACAAATTTAAATTATAAAACAAGATGAAAAATAACTTTTAAAATGATTAATCACATGTAATTTAAAAGAAAATATACAAATATTATTAGTCAAATATCCTAAATTAAAAGATATTTTTCTAAATAAATATGAATGAAAATGTTTAAAGATTTAAACTAATTTTATATCAATTTAATAAAGTAATGATTAAATTTTTATACAAAAATATCCTATTGCTACATATTCAAAAGTAATTTTATTAGTTATTAAAAAAGATTTAGAAATTAAATATGATAATGATTATTTATTAAATGATGTAATTAAGATAATATTAATAAAATTTAATAATTATTAGAAGAAAATTCTCATATCACAATCTTTTTATATCTTAGATATAAAAAATATTGTTTTTCAGAAATGATAATTTATAAAGTACAATCATCAATTAGAAATCTATTAGAGCAATTATAATAATAAAAAGTTTCTATTACAGGCAGTGATCAAAATTATCTGGCCAATTTATTTTGCTAAAATTATGTAAATCATTATATGTTAATATAATATAAATAACACGTAATTTTGTACTTATAGTTTTGATAAATATATTCCTAACTTCATTTTTTTCTAAAACCTTCTAAAAAAATGAAACTATTTATCCTAAAAATATGTGGTACAATTGTGTATGGTTATAATTGCGGACACTCAAGTCATACAATTGCTTGATGCTTGATTGGCCAGCTAAAAGTCTTGATTTTAACCCAATCAAGAACCTTTAAGCAGAGATGAAAATGATGGTTCGTTGATGTACTTTATTATCATCTAATATTAAAGTTCTAGGAAGGTATGTCAAAGATGCATGGAATGATATTCCTTTAAAATATTTTAAAAAATTAATTGATAGTATATCTCGAAGGATTGAGGCAGTTATTTTCGCAAATAGAAATAGAATTTATTATTAAATTTTTTTATAAATTAATAAACTAAGTTATAAATAAAAACATTTATGATAAAATTTAATTTTTATTATATTTAACATATGATATTTTTTCAATTTGAAAAGTGGTCGGATAATTTTGATTGCTACCTGTATATTAACAAAAAAAATTTCAAGCTTTTTAAAGAAGTTAAAAGGAGTAACTTCTATTATTATAAATATAGTTAATAAAGTTAATAAATATCAAATTTTTGCTAAAGCTAAAGAAGATGTAAACCTTTAGATTTGTAAAAAACTTATTATACTGAATATTCTAATTTATCAAAACTTGCATTTAAATATTTATGTATTTAAGCAAATTCAATTTCATATGAATATTTTTTTTAATTACTAGTTATATTTTATATAAAAATATGTTTATATTTATATAATTATATTTCACAAAATATTATATAGATTTAATGAAATAAATTATTTTGTATTTAATATTTTAAAAAAATAAATATATTTATATAAATTAAATAAAAATATTTAAAATATTTAAAATTTTTAAAAAATTTTACGATAATGTTTATTAAAATGATTAATAAAAATAAAAGTAATTTTAATTATCATTTTTCTTCTCTTTTTATAATTAACTAAACCTTATATATACAGTTAGAATATTTAAAGTGAAAATATTATTAAATAGTCAGTTAACCAATCAGTTAAAATTGATCAATTAATTAGTATTAGATCTATATTATTTTAAAACTAAGCTAATAAAACTAAATATCTTAATAACTCAATTATCTTGAAGATTTTTTCTAAAAGTAATTAAAGATTAACAAACAAAAATAATTTATTATTATGATTTACTTGTATAGTTAATTATTATAATCAATCTTATAATAAAAATAAAAAAGAGATTGAAAGTGTAAAATAGTAATTTTATTAAAACTATAGAGTTATAAGTCTAGTTTTAAGAGTTATTCAAAAACTATTTTAATTATTATTTTTTTCATTATTTTTAGAATCTTTTCAATAACAAAATAACAATTAAATATTTTATTACATTTTATAAGAAATACGATTTGTAAAATCTCTACTAAAACTTAAAATATCTTATAATAATATCACTCTAAATTTTAACTATTTATGTAATTGAAATATCATTTAATACTACTTATATTGTTAGATTTAAAAATGCATAAATAATTAATACAATAATTTGAAATACACTTCTTATTTCTAATAATAAATTTTTACTTTTACAAGCTTTAAATTTTGTAAGCTTTATTTACTAAAATTGATCTCTTTTAAATAAAATGTTTAAACTAAAAACTAATTTAATACCCTATATTAAATTACAACTTTATGTATGTATTATGTATCTTAATAATTCTCTTATTAATCAAAAAATATGCAATGGTATAAGAGTTTAATTATTAATGTAAATCCTTTAAACTAAGTATATATATTATCTTTTCTATTCAAAGTTTAATAATAGACTTAAATATTTATAAATAAATTCATTATTTTAAAATTAATAAAAACAATTATTACCAAACTTAATTTCTTTTACAAAATTGTTTTGCTCTTACTATTTACAAATTAACTTTACCTAAAATTATTCTTATTTTAGACAGAAACATATTTAGCTAATCAAGCTTATATTGCTTTTAGTAGATACTTTAAATAAAATAATATAAATATATTTCATCTTGATAGATCTGTTTTCATGACTGATCCTAATATAATACTAAAATACTAATAATTAGAAATTATATCTAGAATAAATTTCTATCTATTTTTATAATTTACTTATTAACAATTTATTTACTTAACTTAATTAATAACTAAATTTATATCATATTACTAATAAATTTATTTTATAAATATTTATATTATATATAAAAAAATAAATTTCTTTACAATAAAAAAAAATTATTCTTTCTTTTATATTTTATAAATAAAAAAATAATATACAATTTTATTTTATTATTTATTTACTAATATTTATAAAATATTTATTTATATTACTAATTATTAATATATATTTTACTTTTTTATTATAATACATAATTTAATTGTATTATTTATTAATATTTATAAATTATTTACTATTATTTACAAAATTTAGTAAAATCAATCATACTACATATAATCACAAGATTTTTTTACAATTAAATTAATCAATAAAATATAATAAGTAAAACTATTAGACTATTATAATATTATATTATTCCATTTTACATACTTATCATAAGTATTAGAAGAAACTTCAAAGAATATTTTTTTTTAAACCTATTTTACTTATTATTATAATTTGTTATCAGACTAATTTATAGAAAATTATTATACAAATTAAAATAAACTATTAACAAACCTTTATTATTTATAATATAATATATTTAATAATATTCAAATTATTTATGAAATGCGAAAAAAGAAAACTAAAGCATGATTTTAAGTGATATTATTAATATCTATAATGAAATAGAGGTTGGCAAATATATTATATATTCTTTTTTTATAATAGATTGTAAAAATCTATTAAACTTTAAATCAAAGTTTTAAAGAAATAATCATTATGTATTATAAGAAATTATTTATTAAATAAAATCAGTTTTTTTTTGGATTAAAAATCTAAAAAATTTGAATAATAAATGCAAATAATATATTTATAATATGTATTAATGTTTTAAAAGTTTATATAGTAATTTATGTAGAATTTTTAATATTTATAAATAAGTTAAATAAAACTCACTTTATAATATTAAATTAATACTAATATAATATATTTTTATAGATAATTTAATGCAAAAAAATAGGTATATAAGTTGTGATTGATTGTTTATATAAGTAATTATTAAAGATGATCTACATAATTATTTTTAAATTTTAATTGAATTGTAACTTAATTATACTATAAAAAATTTAATTATATTATAAGTTGTAACTTAATTATATTATTTTTTAATTATAATGCTCATCTTTAGTAATTATTATGTATAATCAAAAAGATATTAGAATGATAATAGAAATTTTATTTAAACAGATAATCTAGATTCTAACTATATATAACATGCTATTTAATTTACTATAAAAATGTCATCATTCTTTATTAATTAAGTTATCAGATAAAATTATTAATAAATAAAATCACATTACAATATAAAAAACTAAAATGCAAATTATAAAAAATGAAAATTATAAATAAAAAAAAAGCAAAAGATAAAAAAATATAGATAAAAAAAAAATACTGTTTATTCTTAATAAAGTAAACTTTGATATAATAAATCACATGATGTTTAATTAATTTAATATGTTAATTTTTCAATAATAAAGTAATAAATCAAATTCTTTAAATTTTTTATTAATTTACTATAATAAAATTAAGATAGAGAATAGCTATTTTATTATATTAAGAATAGATTATAATAAAAAGAAAATTACTATATATCACTAGTAGTAATCATAACTAATATTATATAATTTTTATATATGAATAATTTGTTATTTACATTATACCTTTTATATTTCATTTTTACTATATATTTTAAGAATTTAGAATTTTTTTAAGAATAAAGTTATATTTATTATATATTATTTATTACATTTTTAATTTTAGCCAAAATGCCTTTAGAAGGTTAAATAATATTATATAATTTCAAAAAAACAATTTTAATTTTAGCAGAAATTCAAATAGATTATGTAACACTAGTGATAATCATTATTAATAAGTTCATAAAAAAAGAAAAAAATAAAAAATTCAAGTGAAAATAAAATAATAAATAAAAAATCAAAAATAAAAAAAGCAATAATAAAAAAAAAAATTTAATAATAATAAAATTTAATAAAACTGCAGAAAGATTTTAAAAAATAAAATTTAAAAAAATTCAAAGTTTTTTAAAAAGAATAAATAAAATTTATTTAAATTAATAATTATGATACTATTCTAAAAATTATCACTCAATAATAAATAAACATTTTTTATTATAGATGTGATAAATAATATAATAAAATATGTATGATAATTTATTAAAACTAAATTAAATTAATTTGAATAAATTAAAAAATACAATTAAATCTGAAAATAAAAATAAAAAATTTACGAGACAAAGGTAAAAAAAATTAAATTAGAATAATAATTAAAAGCAAAAATTATAATTAAAAATAAATAAATCAAAAATAAAAATAAAAAAAAATCACTATAAAAAATAAATAAAATATTAAATTAAAAAAAATAAAAATTAAAGAAATTAATTAAATTATACTAAAAACAAATACAGTCATCCCTCTATATAATCATTTCCTGTATAATAATATCATATAAATCTCTTATTACAAATACATATTTCATAAGAAATAATACCTATTAATATTATATAAAAAACCCTTTATAATCACAATGTTTTTATAGTCATACCCTTTCAAAACTAATACTTGTAATAATATGTAAAAATCTTCCTATATAATAACTTTTTATTATAATTATACTTTTTATTTTTAGTCCTGAGAGGTGTAACTATAAAAGAGATAAATATATATCTAAATGCTGTTATATTAGTTTTGTAACTTTAAATAAAATCTCAAAAGATAAATAAAACTAAAACAATTACTTGAGAAATTATAGGTAAGGATTCACAATAACGTCAAAGATTATTCTTAAAATAATACATAAAATAACATAAAGATATCTTAAAGATATTTTAGAGATTATACTTTAAAGACTCTAATTCAATACAGCGAATCAATACAATATCATACAATAAATTTATAAATAATAATTATGGGATTGCAAATGAATGCAACAGATCATAAATAATAATAGTTTTAAAGGGTTTGTGAAGGATAAGTTTTATGTTTAATTATACTTCTTTATTAATATAATATATAAGTTC
>CAJVPP010003884.1:0-10530 GCA_910592005.1 Funneliformis mosseae | reverse complement strand
TAATTAATTTTCTTTAAATAAATTTAAAAAAATTTTTTTTATTAATTTTTATTGTATTTTTAAGATTACATAAAACAATAATTTATATAATAATTAAATATTATAATTACAGTTTTTATGTAGAATTTTATTCTTTTTCAAATGTGCTTTTTAATTATAATAATTAATGATAAATTAAAATTTTTTATTAAGAGTAAAATTCACTTTGAATTTTATAAAATATGTGTAAAAAAATACTTTATTCTTACTCCCTTTTACCCTTCCGTTGCAATTTTTGCTTTATGCTTTTGATTGTTTAAGCATTTTTGTAAATTATCCAATTATATGATCTGTTTACATTACACCTGATTGTCTAAAAATAACTTATTTTTTGTTTTTTTTTATTTTTTATTTTTTAAACGAGATAAAAAAAAACTCTTTCCGCTACCATGCCAAGACCAAAGAAAGAGAACAATAAAAACCAACAAAAACAACAACCTCGCTCTTGCCCTGGTACTCCAGAGCAACAACTAAAGAAAAAACAAAACACCTTACAAACTGTTGAACCCCAAAGCAGTATGTCTACCAACAATAATAACGATGAAACTTCACTTATGGACGTCGACCCTCTTTCGCTCGATAAAGGAAAGGGCAAAGAAGTTTTACAAAGTGAAACAACCTTAGTTATTACTACCAACTAAAGTGAAATGAACATCAACAACGCAAACGACGCCTCTGAAAATTTTTTGAATAACAAAAAAAGCCCTCAAGATATTTTCACGAAAAAGACGAAATTTTTCGCTTTCTTTTCAACAGACGATTATCCTGGAAAATCCTCTCAAACGAAAGTATCTGACGTCACAGACCTTGTGTTTGACAGATTTGATTCATTTTTGGGTGTCACCCTAGTCAAACATCCTGAAGACCAATAAAAAAGTATACTTAAGGTGACATTTTCTGACAAAGAAGAAAGGAACGCGTTCTGTAAGGTCAATTTACCTAATGTAAAAAATCGCACGTTTTTGCCTCTCGACATCACACCAAAACATCCGTTTGTGCCATAACAATCAATCAAAGTCACAGAGATACCATTGGATGTGACAGAAGTAAAAATTAAGAAAATCTTTTTCCAATTTGAAAAGATCGTCAGGTTCACCATGGAAACAAAGAACTTATGGCAATAAGCCACAATTACTTACGACAATAATGCCACCTTCACAGAACTTTGAAAGGGTCATAGTATCTTCATCCTCAATGATATGGTGCGATTCCATATGTGTGACCTATTAAGGGATCAAATACTAGAACGATCAAAATTTTCAGCCAAACTCACATGCCTCTCACGTTACACTACAGGTAAAGATTTATTCGAACTCGGACTAATGACCAACGCGACAATATAGATCATCCCTAAAGCTAGATTAAACTACAACAACCTACAACATGCCTTCTTCTACTTCGCATCAGCAGATGATCACGAAGCAGTGATCAGTAACAATAACCTCACGATCAACAGTAAACATGTGGAATAAACAAGTAATAAAATGAAACTATGCGCTATTTGTTCCTCCCCTCATCATAAAATAAAAGATTGTAATAAAAAACGAAGAACACCCAATGACAGAAATACACAAAATTTGTACTAACGTTTCCAGCCCGCTCAATACAACAATTATAAAGCTCTGTCTCGCCTTAGACGAGGAGTAGTCAGTCCAAATGTGACTTTCGCTGGAGTCATCAAAGGAAGACAGGAAGAAAAACCTGCATCCCAATAAAGCCAAAATTTGGTATTTCCAACAACGAAAATAGATCCTTTGCGTTAAGAGATCTGAATAATACACCACTCCCCTCCTTGGCTGACGACGTCCCACCTGATATAGATGTTATTGACAATACGCTTACTCCAAGGCAATCACGTGATATAGCCGCTGGCATAAAAACTGGAGGCTCCATGCATGAGAAATCTAATGAAGAGGCTGATTTCAAAGCATTTATCAAGGAAAGCTTCTTTCACTTAACTCAGAAACTCGAAGATTTTACAATTGTCATAGGTTCTATTATGAAAAGAATGGATACCATAGAAAATACCCTCAATATTAAGGTCATAGCTCCAGATGAAAACATGAATGACTCAGATATGGTATATGGTTATGACATCCCGGCTATTGATACATCCAATTCAGTTATCAACAAACAAAGACGCACTATTGAGGCCCTCAAAGAGCTAAATGATGCCCAAAATCTACGGCTAAAGCATTTCACAGAAACGGTAAATGATTTGGTAAATTTGTGTAATGCCTTCCGCATGATCCTCGCCCAAAACAATCTATTACCAATAGAAAAAACAGCAGAAATATTAACCCTCAACACTAACTACAACATAACTGCAGACAAGGCTCTAAAGAGCCTTCCTCAATTTTAATTAAATAATCATGATTACTGTCCCTACAGATACTAATAATGCTTCAACATCTTCAATATCTGACAACTCTACCCTTCCAATAAATATTCTAAATCTTACCATCACTACTCATAATGTCAGATCATTCACAAATACCGCAAAACAACATTTTCTTCTTTCTTTTTATTCCGCACATGACATAGATATCATCGGCCTTCAAGAAACTAACTTTAAACAAACACATGCAAAAAACTTTAATCCAACGCATTCCTCCCACATCTCATTTTTCAGTTCAATACCAAGACAGAGAACAGCCTTTGGAATTGGAATCATACTAAAGAAAGACATAGTCTATCATATTTTTAAACACGATACAAAGCTAGATCGACTAATTTACGTAGATTTGCAATTCGCCAACAAACAAAAATTACATGTCATTAACTGTTATTTACCACCCGCAGACTTGAAAACCAGACAGGAAGTCCAACATATACTTACAAAATGGATTAAAGAAGCTTCATCCCTAGATTATCATGTAGCTGTACTAGGAGACTTCAATACTGATATGGACTGCCAACATAACCCGACAAATGCACTCAAATATTTTGACACGTTGCTTAGAATGTCTATGTTCGATGCCTTCACCCTCAAACATGACTGTGCAAGAACCCGCTATCCTTCGTATACCAATAGTCAAAGCACTTCAAGAATTGATTATATATGGACATCAACGGAGCTTTCTGTCAACATACTGGATTGCTACACCATTCTGATAGATACAGATATATTCGATCACCTACTAGTCATGACAAAGTGTGTTAACTTCTTAGATATCAAATTCAACAAACGAAAAATAAAAGCGAAACTTAGTTTTGACTTCAACAAAATGGATGAGTATAAATGGAACAAATTTGAAAACTGGATGCACTATTAAACGGTTGCTCATTGAAAACCGTGAATGTTAACACTTTCTAGACGCAATCATTGCTCAACAAACATTGGGATCAATTCCAAGATTTACTAATCAAAGCGGCTGAATCAACCATTCCTATTCGAAAATCAACAGGACAATTTAAATACCCAAAACCCCCCAGTTTGTCCAAACTTTACGTACAACAAAAAGAACTCCATAAATTTAACAAGTTGCTACGCTCAATTAAAAATGGGGCATCTTTTCCTGTCTCTTGGCCCTGTTCATATGATATATACATCAATAATGCAAATGCACTGAACCTTGTCACCGCTCACCCCACTCCAGACTATCCATTCAATTTCATTGACCTTTTGCTCTTCGATACTAACTTACTAATTAATATAATTCATTGTAAAGCCAAACTACACGAGAAAGAATACAAACTTCAATCAATTTAGCAAGCACTCAATAAACAACTCGAAAACTATGCTGTACAACCTGGTAAAATGTTAGACTCCACCTTAAATCAATTGAGAAGAATCATAATACTTGATCGCTGTCTATTAAGAAATTCCAAAGATTTGCTCACAGATGAAAGTAAAGTTAAACTCAATGTAAACGAACATTTTCAGAAGGCAGCTGGCACCACCCATGAAAACAAAGAGATACCAGAGGAATGGAGCTCGATTTATAATCCAATCTTCAATATTGACCCCAATATATATAGGTCATTAATGTCACCCCCTACGGCAGATGAATGGTACAACATTATAAATTTTTTAGCTGATAGTAAAGCACCAGGACCCTCAAAAATCCACAATGAAATGTTAAAAAACCTCGGTCCGCTTGCCAAAAAACTTCTCTGACACATAATATGTGGCTACTTAAAAATCTCATCTCTACCGAATAGGTGGAATTTAGCATACATATATCCGATCCCCAAACCTAAACCGTGAGAATATGACCTAAATAACACTTGACCTATCACACTCCTAGAATATCCAAGGAAAGCCCTAATCAAACTAATCAATAGACGTCTGTCAACAATTTTTGTTCAACATAGTATACTAAAAGGACACAACTTTGCAGGTCTACCATTTCGGTCGACTTTTGAACTATTACATATTTTCGATAATATCAAACATGATACACTTACTAACAAAAAAGAGCTGTGGATCCTATTGCAAGATATGTTCAAAGCCTACGATCGGGTTAACGATTTTATGTTAGTCAGGGCCTTGGAAAGACTCAAATTACCTAAAGAGTTCATATTTTTTATTCTCAATATGTTTGTCCCTCAGGAGAATCAAGTGTTCACAGCCTTTGGTAATACAGACACATATAAAGTCTTCTCAGGTATCGACTAAAGAGAAATTATCTTCTCTCTCCTATGGTGTATTTATTACGATCCACTTCTATACAAAGTACACTTCTCAGACTTAGGATATAACATGTCAGTCAGGTGGAAACCAGATGTACGAACAGAATCTTATAACAACCTCCAATGTAAAACATCAGTCTTGGCATATATGGATGACACACTTTGGATTGCCTGATCAAAGGACGATCTGACAAATATCATCAACATAGCAAATAGTTTTTATGAACTAAACAGCATACAAGTTAACTGGGCTAAATCAGACCTCATGACAAATTTGACAAACACGCAGACAATTGTGACCAACGTATGTGGTGACGATCATACAATAAAGTCAGTCAAACCAAAAAACTCAGTGCGATACCTTGGAGTTTGGATCTCACTACGACGCAATAAAATGTTCACTGTCAATCAAGCCGTTCAAAATGTGAAATCCACTATAACAATACTAACTAACAAAAAGCTAACAGACAAACAACTCATTTATACGTATAATGCTGTAATAATCCCACGTATTAAATATTATACGCAGCTCGTACACCTTTCAGAAAATGCTTCAGACCACATCGTTCGACCTTTCAGATCGTTCTTCAAGAAGAAACTCCATCTCCCAAGAGACACCCCATCATGTTTATTTTACTCTAAGCTATTTTATGGTATCACTCATTTATACCATAAACACACACAGGCTCTTAGCGATGCAATTTTATACGCAGTAAACGATAATGGTCTACTAGGACAAACTACACACATACGACTTCAGCAAATACAACTACAGGAATGGATACCCACGTCTCCATTAAGAGAGTGGCCCTTCAACAACCCAAAATACTTTAGAGATTGGATCTCAGGCCTCTTATGTGACTTAAAAAGACTCAATATTAAAATAGTTCTACCTGAACATGTCCATAGGCATATACTAGGTGGTTCTACATCGATACAGTCCATCATACCAAACAGCTATAGGAAATTCTCATCTGTTTTAACCAAAATATCCATCATGTTCATGGAGCAATTATTAACAATGGATTGCAAATATATGCTCAGTATGAACGATCTACGCTTCTTTCCCTCAATACCAAACAAAGACAGAGCCCTGACCTGATATCTGGTTATAAAAAAAGCACTGAGAGTAGACGAAAATCAACAAATACCTACTAACATACCAATAACACATGGATATAGTCACACCCCCATATATATGCCCAATATTATAAATACCGAGAAATTCACTTATGTTACCTTATGGCATTAACCCATTGAAAACCTCATATTTGGACAAATTTTAAAAACGTCAGGAAGTTTCGCAGATATTATACATTGCACTTACTAAATAGTCAACAATGAGATCATACTACAATGTTGCCAAGGTTACTTGCGTCACAACCCTATATTGTTTAAAAAAAATTCATTAGAGCTCAGACGATACAACTGCGTTTTCGCAGTTCCCATCGGGATTTGTATAAATATTTTGATGTACTATACGAAGAAGAATCACACCTGCTTTTGGTCTCTTCTGTTCATAAGAGATAGGGCAAGTCACAAATATAATTATGCCAACAGTTCATCATCTTACAGGCCACCATTAAACCACCGACAGTTGACCCCCTATCTTTGATTTTTAAATACGTTTCTAGTTCACATTTTCACAAATTATTAACACTCTCACAACAATTTGAGTTTGCTCAGAAATTAACATTCTATACAGATGGATCTCTCACAGGTTTGGGTACTCCTACGATTAGAATGGGACTGGCTTGGCTACAAACGAACCTGAATTTCCCGATGGTTTCCTACTTCTCAGCTTTTGTCACCTCCTTTCCGTCTTTATCATCAGCGGAGTTGGAAGCAATTTTTACAGTAATCCTTGTAGTGCCTAAACATTGTCGTATCTCTATATACATGGACTTCCAGGCTGTTATACAGAAATATAACAAATTTAAAAACATTTGTTGTTTCTCTCCTTCCATTCAACCTTTATTAAAAATTACAAATTACCCACTTTAGTTTAGTCTCTTCGAAGTGATAGACAAACAGTGCTTATCCATCGTCCTACATAAAATCAAAGCACACTCAGGCGACTTATACAATAAGAAAGTAGACTAATTGGCAAAGCATTGTTACGACTTCTCCGCCTTACTTTTCAACCTCACATACATGAAACAACATCATATCAGCTACAAAGGAATGTGTGTCACAGTCCCTATATGACTACTCATACAAGATATAACACAATCCATAACATACAACAATTTTCAACACCTGGTCAACATCAACAAACACCATCATCTTAACATACATTGGCTGGCCACAGCTTTTTGCTTAAATGACAACATAGCCTCCGCTCGCATCTCGTACGAAGCTTCGGCTATAAAGAAAAAGAAAATCCAAAGATTAATTGAATTACTTCCCACTATGGAAGTTCTAAAAGTAAGACATCCAAACGTCTTCAACTAAACCTGGCTGTGCGTTAGATGTGAAAGTGACAATGAAACATTCAATCACATTTGGGAATACCTCACATCATGGACCTTAATGAAATCTATTATTCAGAACTCCCAACTTTTTCTCTGTGATTTGATTAAGGACGATAACATTTTTGCGGAAATACAAGCACTACTGATATGGCATATAACGATCAATTACATACAGTTTCTTATAATCCTTATTAAAAGTTTAGTACCTCATTCTTTGTACAAACTTGTCTTATCAGCCACGAGAATGACGGACCTCGCGTTAGCGACTCTCTCAGCATTTATGCACTTTATATTTGAACATACTCAAAAAATCTGGACAGATCGGTGTGCTAGTCAGATTAACTTCGAAAAAGCTAACAATATTGAATCCATTACCAAAAAAGACAATACTTCCGCAATAGGATACGGAAATATGCACCAAACACATACTCTGATAATACATAATGCTATTAACAAAATGGTCCGTTTCAGATCCCACTGGACGAATTTTTGGTGCTGTAGTGGCCAAGCCTTTTTTCATTGGTGTGATTACTAGAAAGTAATAGTTTTAACTTAGGTTAGAATTAGATTCTGGGAAAGTGCAGGGTCGGTCTTAATTTAGTTTCTAGATAGAGATTTTTGTATTTTCTTGAATTTGTATATTTTTCTTTTATTGTATCTATATACTTTGAATTTAATAAAGATTATGCGAAACTACCGCACTTAAAAAAAAAAAAAAAAAAAAATTTTTAAACGAGATATGTGAAACTGCTACACTTTAAAAATAAAAAAAAATATATTTTTTAAATGAGATGAGAAAGATATTGACAACAAATTTAAAGACTTCATCAAATCCAGTTTCTTACAACTTATCTAAAAACTCAATGATCTCACAGTTACACTGTATTCTACTATGAAATGAATAGAAATAATTAAATAAACGCTCAATATTAAAGTCAGCTTTCCTGACAAAGAAACAATGGTAGACTATGATATTGAACAATATGAAAATGGTCCACTTATTAATGCCTTCACCTTAATAATTAACAAACAAAAATAAACAATTGCAGGATTAAAAGAGATCATAGATACTTAAAACCTATATCTCAAGAACTTTACTAAAATAGTCAATACTTTAGTCAGCATCTGTAATACTTTTTGTGCAGTTCTTATTCATTATGATTTGCTACAAATAGATAAAATACCAATATCATATACTCTTAATACTACTTATGATATGAAAGCAGAAAAGACTCTTAAGAGCCTCTTCCAATTCTAAAACAATTAACTATAATTATTATCTCTACAGATAATATTAATAATAGTACCTTTTTGTATAATAAATCCAATATGACCTCTATTAATATTTCAAAACTTTCCTTTGCAACCTATAATATTTGATCTTTTACTAACATCACCAAATAACATCACCTTTATCATTATATTCTTCATATAATTTAGATGTCATTAGTCTTCAAGAAACTAATTTTAAATTACAATACGAAAAAATTTTTAATGTATCATATTCTTCTTTCATATCATTCTTCAGTTTAACTTCAAAATAATGAACTGCATTCAGTGTGAAAATAGTACTTAGCAAAAAGATTGCTTCTCACATATACAAACATGATACTAAACTTGATTAAGTCATCTATATTGATTTATAATTTGCAAATAAACAAAAACTTCATATTATTAATTGTTATTTATCACCTGCTAACCTTAAGATGAGAAATGAAATCTAACTTGTTCTTAACAAATGGATCAGAGAGGCTACCATCAATAATTTTCATATGATTGTCTTAAGAGACTTTAATACTTATATGAATTATACACATAATCTTACAAACATCCTTAAACTTTTTAATGAATTCTATAAATTATCACTTTTTAATGCTTTTACAATCAAACATGATCAAAGTAGAACACAGTTTCTCACTTACCATTCAAGTCAAGCCTCTTTTAGGATTGATTATATATGGATATCAATTGACATCTCCTTCAACATTTTAGATTACCATATGATTTCACCCAAAATAGATATATTAGACTATCATGTCACCATTATCACAATTACAAACTTCTTGAACATTAAGTTTAACAGACACAAAATAACTACCAAAATTAGTTTTAATTTCAATAAAATGAACAATGACCTGTAAAATAAATTCAGAAGCAAATTCAATATACTATTAAATAGAAGTTTAATTAAAATGATCAATCAAGACACATTTTAGTTACACCTCTTACTCAATAAATACTGAGACCTCTTTCAAAATCTGTTGATTAAAGCAGCTAAAAAATGTATATTAATTAGAAAATTGTTAAGACAATTTAAATATCCAAAGCCACTGGGCCTTATAAAATTGTATTCACATCAAAAAATTTTACACAAATTTAAAAATTGCTCCTTAAAGTCAAATAAGGCAGATCATTTCCTATAAACTAAACACAAATGTATAATAAATATTGCAATATCGCTAACTTACAGTTTTCAGTGAAAAGAATGGTGAAAACATATTTCAACGGTATATACAAACTTTATTTTAATGTATATTTTTTTTTATTATTATTTATAAGAACAATACTAACGATAACTTTTATATTATTAATTAATATTTGGTGTGTCCTCCTTCTGCATTGATATATGCTTTAACCCGACTTGGCATGCTCTTGATGCACCGAAGTAATATAGCATCATCAAAATCATCCCATTCCTGCTAGATTATATTAAAGAATACATCGCAGGTAATGATTTTTTTTTGCTACTAAATACTTGATTTTTTTTTCCACCTTTCCCTTTAATACAGCCCATACATTTTCAATAGGATTCAAGTCTGGGCTGTATGAAGGCCAAGAAAGAACTCGTCCTAGAAGATGTTTTTTCAAGTCCTCTTGAACATTGTGTGAGGTGTGTTTTAGGTCATTATCTTGTTGGAAGACCCAGCCACATCTGTATAACATATCCACGTTATTATACAGATGGTTATCTAAGATTTTTCGATACAAATGATGATCCAAATTTTCAGTAAATAAATGAATACTGATTTTCCTTTAGCACTAATCGCTGCCCAAACATGAATCTTGAATGGATGCTTTACCATAGGGGCAATTGGTTCTGCATTATGAGACCATGCACACATGGTATTTCTAAACATCTGAAGTGTTGTTTCATCAGAAAAAACAACTTTTTTCCAGTTGTATCGCGAATGATCACGTGCTCAAGACAAACGAAATTCCTTCGCTTTTTGGGTCAAGAGAGGAACCTTTCTTGGAAGAACAGAAACATATCCAAGATTGTTGAGCTCACGACGTATCGTACGTTCACTGACATCAAGGTTGGGATCTTTTTCTTCCAATTTTGCCTTAATTTCGCCTGCTGTAGTAAAATGATTATGTTGCA
>CAJVPP010003883.1:0-10531 GCA_910592005.1 Funneliformis mosseae | reverse complement strand
ATCTGAAATTTTCAGTTCAGTTCAGATTTTTTTCAGTTCAGATTAGATTTATAATCTGAAAAAAATCTGAACTAAACCAAAAATTTTCGGATTAAATTTTTTGCAATCTGAAACTGAACTGAAGTTGATTTGAATTAAAAATTTTTGAATTAATCTGAACCGTTCAGAGCTTTATTTAAAACATATATTATTTATTAAAATTTATTATAATTGAGTTAACATTATGATAATTAATCATAATATTAATCTAAAATATAATAATTTTAAAATGATACACAAAAAATATTATCATATAATATAAAATCCACAAAAAATTTTAAAATATTATTAAATTAAGATTTCTGATACTATAATAAAATTTAATCTTATAATTTTTTTATTAAAAATATTATTTTATAAATATTAACTAAAATATTTAAATTCTTTAACTTAAAAATACATAATATATTTAAAATAATATTAAAAATTTTAAAATTATCATTAATAAATTAAAATACATTAATTTAATAATTTTTATAACTATTATTTTTAAAATATTAAAATTAATATTAAACTGAATAATATAAATATTTAATAAAATTATAAATCTTTATTATAAAAATATTTAATAATATTTAATTAACAAATTTAAAAATTTTTTAATAAATTTTAAATTAAGAAAGTTATTTTAAAAAAATTTTAAACTTATTTTTTATAATTTTAAACAAAAGATTTAATACTAAATTTATCTTAAATAATAAAATTATTAGTTGTTTATTAAAGATAAATAAATTAATAAATATATATATAATAAAAACTGATTATAGATACCTGTCAAAACCTTCTTAAAATAATTTTATTATACCCTTTTCTATATTTTTAATATAGTTGGCTTTTTTCATATTGAATGGGTTTCGTCATATCCCTTATTATGATTTAAATATAGTTTCGTCTAAGTTTCGACTGTTATTAAAGGGTTTCGTCTCTCATCTATAAAACTGATTAAAAAAGAATTATATTAAATTATTTTAATAATTTATTATTAATATAATATAAACCTATAAAATAAAATAAATAGTTTAATAAACTATTAATATATATTAAATAAAAATTATTAATTTATTTTTAAATATATATATATATTTTTTTTTTTAAATTTTTTAATGATCAGTCACCTGGAATATCTTAATTATTGGGCTCAGTTAGTCTCATATGTTATCATAAATTAATGCTAGCCCTTTCTTGTTATTTCT
This sequence comes from Funneliformis mosseae, assembly GCA_910592005.1. Taxonomy (NCBI): domain Eukaryota; kingdom Fungi; phylum Glomeromycota; class Glomeromycetes; order Glomerales; family Glomeraceae; genus Funneliformis; species Funneliformis mosseae. Next base: position 9,299 of record CAJVPP010003883.1, on the reverse strand, counting down.
CAAGTTAGTCTAAACTGCTAATATCACTAGCTTTTATGACAAACTTGCACTTCAAATATCACATGACTTTCCCTAAATGCTATCAGTATGAAGGATTTTGGCCAATTATTAAAAAGAGAAGTCTTTATTAACCTAATTCAGAATAACTGTCTGATATAGTTAGTACGCTCAGACTGTCAAAATAACCCTGAGAATTGTATTCAGGCTTCTCAAATCCTAATTAATTCCATAGACACCACAGTATTTCAACTAGAAACTACCTATAACTCACAATTCTTATTTAATCCAAATTACACAATATCTACTATAGATCAGTTATAGCCTATTATCAGAAATAATCTCCTTGCAGACGATGCAATACTTGCCTATTACATGCCAGCCTTTTTATATAAATTCTAAACTCAATTAGTTTTATATACATATAACCACTTACACAGTTATACAGGTTCACTATATTCTACAAGTTTGTGATCTTTAACGCATATGATTTATATGCATCCTATAATATTCATTCTCAGAATCAAACTGGTAAATCCCGCAATAAATTAATATCGCAATCTGCATTTAGCTGGTGCTAAACTAGGATCTATTTAGTGTAATTATAATAGGGACTTACATCTTACGAATTGAGTCAAGGCTGCCAGACTCTTATTTTTAAATATATTATTTATTTATTTATTTATTACTAAAAAATTAATATTTCTAATAAATTATAATCTAATATATTAGATTTTTTAAAATTAAATTAAACTAATTATTAGAGTAATTTAAATTTAATAAAACTAATCTATTAAATTATTATACTAATATATGACTATAAAAGAATAGTATGTTTGAAAAAAGATTAGTAAAGATTTTAGAGAACAAATAATGAATACTGAGAATAATACTAATAGTTTAGCTTTGATTAATGATGATTAATTGATTACTATTATGAAAAATAAGTTAAAAGAAATTTAAGATAAGTTAAAGTAAATCCAATTAAGATCTATATAATTTAATTTTTATTTATATTTGATTTTTTTGTAAAATACTAATTTTTAAGACTATTTATTTCTATATTATATTTATATTAATTTAAATAAAAAAAAATTAAGAAAAAGTTAATTAGTCAAAAAATTATAGGTGAGAATTGAAAAACTAAATTTGAAAGCAAAAGTAAACTGAAATAAAAGATTGCTAAACCAATTAAGGGTAAAATTAATAAGCAAGAAAGGAAAATGAAATAAATTAGAATGCTTTTAAATAATATTAATAAATAAATAATAATTTTTATTATTTCAATTTAAATAAATAATTATTATCAATACTATTATTAAACTTATATAAAATTAAATTTTTATTTACTATTAAGAATTTATTATTTCTAAATATTTAAATATTAAATAATAACTAATTTTTAATTTGAGTTTTAATATATTTGTAAAAAAAAAAAAACTATCATTTATAATTAATACTTTGGAATAAATTATTTTTATATAATAAAATAAAAGTTTTTAGATTTAATAATGCATACAAAGTATATATTAAGAGTTTTATATTTTTAGTCCGGAGCGAAGCGGATTGGCTAGTTGCGAGTTACGAATAGTTACGTGAAACTCACGCATTTGTTGACCTTTCCTATACTGGCAGAGAAATAGCTCCGGACTTACAACGGGTTCCCGTTTCTCTAGTTATAATTTAACATACGATTATTATAATTATAAATAATTAATTACTGTTAAAATATATACTTTAAAAGTTATTAATTTTAATTAATTAATTAATAATATATATTTGCTTTATATATTTTTTCGGTCTTATATACAAATTATTAATATTATATAGTATATTAATACAACGTAAAAGCGAAATACAGTAAATGTGAAGAAGAATTATATATATATTAGTTATCCGAGGATTTTTTCATTAATATACGGAATTTTTCAGACAACAATAAGTGTTGATTATTATGTAATTCAAATCCCAAATAAGCACTTAAAGTCAATCCGGATATACACAAATAGGTGATACGTTTAAATTATTATAAACTTCGAATGATTTTTGCGCATAACGGGTATCACATAAGAATTTGTATGTTATATTAGGAAATGAAGATATAATTTTTATTAATGATTAAATTAAAATATAAAATCAAATTCTGCATAAAAATTGCGACATCTTTCCTTCTCTTCTCTCTCCTTTATTCCATAAGGCATCACCTCAAAATAACTTTTATCACCGAACAAAGTTATTTTTTCCTTAATATCAAAATTCTTCCTTTTTTTCTTGCATCATCTCCTATAATCCTTTACTTTAATACAAAAATGACGACTCTAACACTCTCCTTTTCCTTAATTATATTGACTTTTTTAGTATTAACCGCTAACATGATTTTGATTGATGCATCTTCAATCTACCGACGTCAAAATCCTGTATCTGAAACCGATATTAGAGAATTTAAATTATGGGTAAAATATGCTAGGTAAGAGAATACAACCATTTACTCCAAAGTTATACGCAAATGTAACAACTTGTCGCGTTTCTTAATTTTAGTGCTGCATATTGCGACGTAAAAGATTGGAAATGTGGTAAAGCATGCGAAGGTGATACAGCCGGAACTCGATTAATAAAATTTTTTCAACAATCGGTTCCAAGAGATAATAATGGCTTTGTAGCAATTAATGATAAAGAAAGAGCAATTATAATTTCTTACAGAGGAACGTCCGATATACAATCCATTATACAAGATTTTCAACTTAATCTAACTCCGTATTCGCCATCTGTACCAGATGCAAAAGTACATTTTGGTTTTTATGCTACATATAATGATACAAGAGAAGAAATTACTTCTTTAGTTAAACGATTAGTCAAAGATAATCCTTCTTATAAAGTTATTTCTACAGGACATTCTTTAGGAGGAGCTTTAGCAGTATTTCAAACTTTAGATTTAATTGGTACACCAGGATTAAACCCTTCTAATCTTTTAACCTACACTTTTGGTGAACCGCGTTCTGGAAATAATGCTTTTGCTAAATTTATCATAAATTCTGGTTATAAATTTTTTAGAGTTGTAAACCAAAATGACCTTGTTCCTCATTTACCTTCCCGTAAACTTAAATACATTCATTATGGTCCTGAATATTGGATAAATCCAAAAAAGGACATTGTTCTCTGTCAAAATGCTGAAGACAAAAGATGTAGTTCTTCTTTGCCATTTAAATCTCTTGTTAGACATGCTAGATATTTTGACACGGTTTTTCTTTTAACTTGTCTAATTAAAAAATAGAGCGTAATTTACACCTTCCTTTATTTTTTTTTGATCTTTTATATAGAAAATAGTGCGCATCTTCCTACCTTTCTTAATATACAATAATAACGTAAATTATATAGACAGAATAGATGATAATTAAACTTACTAGAATAAAAGCATAATAATAATATCTCTAGATTATCGTGTTTATAATCTTTATATAATTACTATATTTTACAAATTATCACCCATAAATCCGGACCGAAAAAAAAATAAATCTCTAACACTTCAAAAAAAAAATATGCGACCCTAAATCACAAACTAATCCCAAATTTGTAACAAATAATAGGATTTTAATTTTTTTAGAAAACTTATATACTGTATATTTGCAAATTAATTTAGCTATTATTTTTTTCAGAATTATACTAAAGATAATATTAAAATATTATTAAATATTTTGATAATAAAGTTCACTTTTAATTTAAATAAAAAATATATAATATACTGTATACTTAATAAAATTAATGATTTTAAATAATAAATTAATTATATGGTTTAATTGATTGAAATTATGATCACAAAATGGATAATTGAATTAACTAAAATCAAATTTTAAATTTATTAATATTTTTTATATTATTAGTTTACATTAATAAATTTTATTATTATTTATAAATTTATATTTAATATCCCTTAAACTGTAAGTATAAAATTGTTTTCAAAACATTTTAAATACTTAAAATATTTTGATATAAAAAATGTGTAGATTTAAGGGCAGTTACAGCTTAGCCTGCAAACAAAAAAATAAAACTTCCTTTATAAACTTCTTTCTTTGTTTGTTTTTTCCAAATCCTATTATTCCAAAAAACAGTTTTTGCTAGTCCAAATAGTAATGATTTTTTGTTAAAATATTTTTTACTTCTCTTAGTTATTTTTTCATATTTTTTCCTTTTTTATTTATTCACAAAAGTAAGCATCAGGAGGTATCCTAAATGATAATCAAGATTGATAATAACTTTAGATCAACTAATATCACATAATGACTTTTTTAATTACCTTTTTAAATAATCATAATCTTTTAGATCTCTGATGTCATAAAGCCTACTGATCTTAGCAGAATTTTTTAGTTTCTCATAATTATGTGATTTGAACTCTGTGCAATGCCTATTAAAAGTTGCAATCTGAATTGACAGATATCTTAATATAGAAGTTTAAGAGTACTGAAAAACTTATAACAAAACTTAGTGATTAGAATACTCCTATGCTAAAAGGTTACTATAACCAAAATTAACTAGGTAGAATTTATTAGAGTTATATTTTTTATTAGTTTTTTTTTTAGTTTAACAATAATTCATATTACTTATTTTTATATTGAATTTAAATTTAGAATAGAAATTATTATTAGAAAAAAGAAAAGTGTGTAGTAATAATCTAATTATTGTGTGTTAAGAAAGATTTTACTAGTGATTATCTCTTGAGTATGATAAAATAACTGATTAGTCTAGGACTAGTAAGTTTTTTAGCTTGCAAGAATATTTTAGGCAGTTCAATTTATTTTTTCTACTTTTGTATCTGATTTTTGAGACTTTCATATATTAATTAAATTTTTTATAATAAATTTAAGTATTATTGGTCTTTAAAAAATAATTACAAAAATATAAAATTTTAGTTTATTAGATTTATTACATTAAGACCTATTAATAGTAGTATTTTTATATTTTTAAGATTGATAAATAACAAGATATATAAGTTTAAAATTTTAATTTTTTTATAATAATTTATTATTTATTTATCTTTAAAAAATTACTAATTTTTTTTTAATTTTTACTTAAAAAACATTATAAAATTTATTATAAAAATATTAAATTTTTTTAATAATATATTTTAAAATATTTAAAAATAATTAAAAAGAATTGTAATTAAAATAAAATTGCTTACAAATTTGTAGGCAAAATAGTTAAAGGGATAATATAATATTTATTAAATTTTATATAAAATAATTATTATTATTTATAATAACTATTAATTATAAATATAATAAATTTATATTATATATATTAAAACTTTTTATTATATTTATATTTAAAATTAAAAATAATATATTTATTAAACAATAATTTTAATTTATAAATTTTATTATAGAATTATATTATTAAAAACTTATAAATATATATAAAATTATATTAAATAACTTATTTAATAATTTGAAATAAAAAAAAATAAAATTATATATTATAAAAATTTTATTAAAGAAAATATAATATTTAACTATAATATGATAATTAAAATAGTTTAATTTAATATTAATAATATGATTTAATAATTTTTAATATTTAATTATTAAAATAAATATTAGTTAAATTTAAAACAAATTAAATAAAATATTATTAAATAGATAAACTTTATAATTATTAAGTTAAGTTTTAGGTAAATATATATAAAAATATTTTTTCTAAAAAATTATAAAAGTCATTTTTGAAAAATAGAAAAAAAAATTAAAAAATACTTTTAATAATTTAAAAATTCTATATTTTTATTTATTGTAATAAATGTATATTATTTGACCAAATAAACTGGCTTATTCTATATATAGAAGAATTTCTAGAAAAATCAGATTCTGAGAAATTTTTATTTAAATTAAGAGTTTAATACATTTTAATCTAATAACATCAAAAATTAAAATGCAATAAAAATCTCAATTTTATTAAAAAATTTCTGAAAGCTGATTTTCTTAGCAATCAATCCATATTATATTTAATACTAAGAAAGATTAGGAAGCTAAAAAAGCTAAAAACACATTTTTAAATGATTTTTTAATTTAAAAATAATGTAATATATGATAATAATTATAAAGAAAAACTTATTTTTACTAGAATATTAAAATAAAAATATAAAATATGATTAATTAGTTTCAAATTTTTAAAATAGATAATAGATTATTAAAAATAAATTTATAAGAATAAAAAGTTATTATATTTATTATTTCTATTACAATTTAACTATAATTAAAATTTATATTTAAATATTATATGTTTATTTCAAAAATATATTAGAAAATATTATAAATATCAATTATTATCAATTTTTCAAAAAAAAAGACTCATTTTAGAAAGAATTTAACAAAATCTTTTATTAATTACTGTAATGAATTTAAAATTCTTATTAAAGTATGTATATCTTTTTTAATTTTTTTAAAATTTAATTTATAACTTTAATTTATAATTAATTATATTATAGATTTAATATTATATAACTGATAATGCTGAAAATAATAATATTATAATGAAAGAACTTAAAAAAAAATTAATTACAAAATATTAATTTTATTAAAAAAAATAATCATTTGTATATATTATAAATTTAGCTACATAAAGTATATTTATTTCTTTAAAAGCTAATTATTTAAAAAGTAAAATTAACATACTTTATAATGAAGTAACAAATAATTTAATTTTAAAGGTAAATAATATATATATTTTTAAAATTTTTTTTTTTTTTTTTCTTAGGTTCTAGTGATCGGTCGAATATCCCGACTCTGCGGTTCATATGTCTGATATGTTATTATATCCAGAAACAAATCCCTCCTGGCTACATTTAAAGCTGGTCTGAACTGCTAAAACACTAGCCTTCGCAACTGACTATGTATCCTGAATACCGCATGGCTAACCTCTGATATAGTTAATACGAAGGATTCTAGCTAATTACTGGAAAGAGAAGTCTTTATTAACCTAATTCAAAATAGCTGTCTGACACAGTTAATATGCTCAAACTATCAAAATCATCCCGAAAATTGAACTCAGGCCTCTCAAACCCTAATTGACTCATAAATGCCACAATACTTCAACTAGAAATCACCTATAACCCACGACTCTTGTTCAATCCAAGTTATACAGCGTCTACCATTGACCTGTCATATCTTATTATCGGTAATAATCCTCTTGCAGACAATGCGGCACTTATCTATTACAGGCCAGCCCCTAATACAAGTTCCGAACTCAATCAGTTCTGTGTAATATGATCACTTACGTAATTACACAGGTTCACCATATTCTACAAGTTCGTGATCTTTAACGCACATGGTTTATGTGCATCCTATGAAATTCATTCCCAGAATCGAACTGGTAAAACCTACAGTAAATTAATACTGCAATCTGTACTTGGCAGGTACTGAACTAGAATTTATTGCAATGTAACCTACAATAGGGACTCATACCTTGCAGCATAAGCCAGGGATGCCAATCTCCTTAAAATTTTTAAAATTAATTTGTTATAATTTATATTTTATTTATTTATATCATATAGCTTTATAAGCTCATTGTTAAAATTTAAGCTTTATTTCAATATTATAAAAATTTTTTATTTTAATATAATGCAGCTTTTCTTTCTATTAAAGAATTTATATTAAATATAAAAATATGATGAAATTTTACTTATGATATAATTAAATATAGTTTTAAATTATGTGAGGTTAGTATTTTAGATTTATTATTATAACTAAATTTGTAAAAATTTATTAATAACTATTATAATTATAAAAGGCTTTAAATAATATAGGAATATTTAAATAGAAATTAAAATTATATATTTTAAAAAATTTTGAATGGAATATATTAAAAGAAATAGAAAATTTATTAGAGGTAAAAAATAATATAATTAATTGTATTATAATATTATTTTTTTTTTAATTAATTTATTAAATTTATGATATTTTGTACGAATAACAAAATATATTTCACATAAAAGTTTTCTAACTTTAATAATTATAATTTAATTTATAATTGATTAATGAATATGATTAAAGATTTCAAATAAAAACTTTAACAATAGAAATAAATGTTATTACTGTAATAGTATTAGAAAAATTTAAAAATATTATTGTTATGCAAATTCTAATGCTTATCCTATTACATTAATAAATTTATTTTTTTATTTATTAATTTTAATTTATTATTATTAATTTATAATACTTGATCTAAGATTAAAATTATCATATTATATTAATAATCATTAGAAAGTAAATTTTATTAAGAAATTATGTGAAATTTTTACTTTTTATTTTAATATGTATTATGCACTATTGATGATAGATTTAGAAAATTCAAATGAAAATTCTGAAAATAATGATTTATTAATCATATAAAGTCAAGGTTGAATATAACAATACTATTATATAACTAGGAAAACAGAAATCGTTGGAGTGTCTGAAGCTTTTATTCAATGTATTACATGTAATACAGAAAAAATAAAATGTATCACAAAAAACTAAATGTATCACAAAAAAAAGATGTATGACCGAAAATTTAGAAAAAGATAATCAACAAATTTCATGTTGAGGGAGAAATCAGAGAGATTAAATGCTTCTCTTCGGTTATTCTTTCATGCAACCTCTTACAAGTTTTAACACGCAGGAGCCTTTCAAGTAAATATGGGCTAAAAAGTATATTTTTGAGAGTATAGACACAAGATATTGTGACAAACGCGAGGCTGGCAGCAAACTCTTTATTTTTTAGATCAATAATGGCTTTTTCCAATGTTAGACCCTGACTTTTATGCATTGTAATTGTCTACACAAGACAAACAGGAAGTTGTAAGCAGGAGTAAGGACCCTTTTTCCCATCCCAAGTATATTGAACTGGCAAAATTGAAACAAGTTTTTTACCAGTTTCAATTACTATAGCAGGGCCAGCATATTTGTCAAATTCCACCAGAATAGCAACAGGTAAAAAAGGCAGACCCTGAGTTTGTTTGAAAATGATTTCGTGAATAATACCCACTGATCCATTAACCAAACTGGCCTCAGTCTAGAGATTGGACTCGTATTTATGTAACTTGAGTCAACTCGAGTTAAATTTTGATTCGAGTCAAAATTTCATAGATTCAAATCTTGATTCGAGTAAGAATTTGAGTAGACTCAAATTATATATACTCGAGTTCACTACTCAAATTCTTACTCGAATTAACTAATTGAATTACTTAAGTGCTTTCTATATTCAAGATATTAACATTTTATAAAAATTAGTTACAAAGTAATTCTTAATAATTAATTGAAAATGCGTAGTAACTCAAA
>CAJVPP010003882.1:0-10532 GCA_910592005.1 Funneliformis mosseae | reverse complement strand
AAGCCAGGAAAGCTGATCATCAACAGGACCATTGTCAGGTAAAGATTGTAATATTTCTTCATTAATGATAATATTAGTATAGTAGCAGTATTCATTTTTAACCAATAAAGTGCGTGAGCAACCTTACTATGATGAATATTGAAGTCTCTAAATGTTAAAGTGTTTGAGGACTAATAATGAATGATAAGAATATCTAATGATGAAAGACATTGAGGGAGTCATGTTATAAACTCAGATATATTTTGTGAAAAGTTAATGATATGATTACGGTATGCATATTGACTACCATAAAGATAGTAAACTAAGACAATTAGGTAAATCTGAGCAATTTATATCTCCTCTATTTCAGTAAATCCTTGTAGTTTCTCAGGAATATCTCCCAGGTTCATATTGATTTCTAAGGTGAATTTCTTTATTTGATCCTTATCAGAATAACAGCTACAACACATTTCTCTTACAAGTTTAATCAATGGGAATTGTTTCATTATAAATAGAACAATATTGATTGATTAATTCATCGATCTTTTTACGAAAATTCTGCAATAGTTTTTAGTCAGATTCAAGAAGTTGCTATTCAAGACTCTGGTTATGATTAGTATTCCTATCAATGTTTCTTAAAATAGATTTTGCTCTTCTTTTATGCATTCATTTACGTTACTTACTAAGTCTTATCTCACGATACTCAGCAGTTTTTTCAGCAAGTTTTCTTCTATTTATATTCATGATTATAAATACAATACTTTTCTTATTGATCAGAAGTTTTGTTTTCCCTACTTTTACACTTTCTAAGTGTTTCAAGACGAATAATATCAGGTTCATTATCCATTTTTTTTAACATTTTTAATGATTTTAACAATGAAAATAAATAATACAAGAAAGATCAATCAATATTTATTTATTCATTAATTAACTTTTTAATTTTTATAAGAAGGTATATAAGAAGATTATTTATTATAATAAAAGCAATAATTATATAAAGAAAGAGAAAAGATTTAATTTATTAAAATACATCTTTATGTTTTGTTTACAAATCTAATAATTTAATGAAGTTTAATTAATAATAAGTCTATCAATATCAAAGTTTAATTTACTGTTAGCTGGTATTAAAAATTAATTTATTATTTAATATTATCAAAAGTTTAATTTAATTATTTAACAGCATTAAATAGTTAATTTAATTATTTAATAATATCGAAAAATTTTGTTAAGTTTTTTATAACATATAAATCACACTAATTACGTGCATGACTGACAAATATTTTTACTTTTTTGTACAGAACGTAATGTTCTCCGCTATGCTTCAGACAATAAATTATTAATGCGTTATTATTTATTTTTACAATTCATCATAATTACACATTATCTTAGAAATGTCTTTATCTGGTATTATGTTTAAATAAAATAAATAAAAAATTAGAGGTTATTATAATATCTTTTAATGTAAGTAGTAGTTTTATTTTTAAAATATATTATTAATTTCAACCTTAGTTAGTGGAGAAAAAAAAGGTTGTCTTGTTAAAAGGTTCTTTTTAATATTATTATTACATATAATACTTTTATTCTTTTATTCTATTCTTTAATTTTTAATACTACCTCTTTTATTAATATTTCATTAAATTAAAAAGATAGGAACGTATACGTAGCTTTCGTGACTATATACTCAGTTTTATTTAATAAAAGTGAAAAGTCTAAATTTATTAGCTAATCAAAGATAGAAAGGAACCTTAAATTTGGAGAGATTGGAGTTGTAATACTTGGTATAGACCAAAAGGACTGAAGATGATATAAATACAGTAACAAAATTTTAAGATCATTCGCAAAGATCTTCAACAAATACATTATCTTAATGAGATATTAATAACCAAGTTTTACAGAATTCATCAAGATAATCGTGAAAGAAAAGCTCAAGATTTGAAAGGTCTTTTCAATTTACAATGCAAGTTAGATTTCTATAAAGGTATTTCTACTGGTTAACATAAATGAAATCAAAGTAAATTTATTGTAATTTTTTTAGCTTATTCAATTGTTTATTAAAATTGCAAATAATTTTTTCTAAATCATTTTATTCATTTTTTAGATTTTTTTATTAAAAAAAAAATTTTCAATTCTGTTTTGATTCCATTTTGACTTTATTCCTGCTTCTAGTAATAACCAATAAGAATGAAGAAATCATGCATATTAGAAAATTTAGATGATGAATTTTTAAGAATGGTTAATGTACTAAATTCAGTTCAAGATTGTATTATAATAGATATTATTATAGTTAGCGTACTAGGTAACATTGAAAGTTTTAAAAGTGAAAGTATTTAAATTCAGAAAGGTATAATATTCAACTATCACTAGATTTTTCTTGGATTATTGGATCTAAAAATTTCATATTTTTTGTAAAAAAAAATAATGAATCTTTATATGACAATATATGTTTGACAATATAGCTTAAGTTTAGTGTAATATTCTTAATGTTGTAATTGTTGATACATTTTGTTTTGCAAAATATTTCTTTTATATAATTAACTTGTGAATTTTTCACGTGATGTGATTATTGTAGGATCAGAAATTCCTCATTAGAATTGAATACTGATAAAGTTTTACTAATTCTAGGAACCAGATTCTCTATTAGATTAAGTATTGGATCTTGGACTAATCTCTAAATCAATCTCAGAAACTGGTTCTAATTTTGGTATGGAACCTATATTGATATAAATATTGTAGGGCTTGATGTACATTAAATAAACTTATCAGCAGCCTTTGAAGTCTTAATCTATAGCCAAAAAGTCAATTGTTAATCCAAGTGATATTAAATAGACAAAATATGACATAATTACATACCTATTATACAATTAGCTATTATCTTTTTGCAATAAATATGATTCTTTTTAAACTTCTACATTGTGGAATTAATCTAAACAAAAGATACTATAGTGCATTCTCCTGAAAGAGATGACCATAAACCAAATAATTGAAAAATTCATTGGCAATGTATCCCTCTTTTATCTTTATATGTCCTATTCAAAGTTCTAAGGATTTGTGTAATTTTTGGGTTACTTGAACGTTTATAGTAAGATGCTATATCCTCTATTACTTCTTCATCTGTGCATTTATCTTTTTCATACTCACCTTCTATTTCTTTCACTAATCTGTAATCTCTAGCAAGTTTTCTTGTTTTGAAAGCCGCCTTAGTTTTTTATGCTATATTTCTCCAATGTACTGCTGTATTTCTGGCTACTATAGATAATGATGCTATAGCATCATCTGCAGCACCCATTTCAGCACTAAGTTCAGAAATTCTAACAATAGATATATCAGTGACTTCTGCTGCTATTCCAATTAAACCCCAAATATAAGGAGCAGCAAAAATAATAATTGCAATAGCTATAAGAAGTAAAATCAATAAGAGCAAGTTTTTTTTAGGCGGTAGCAGTAGGATCTAGAGGTTAGAACCAGTTATCGATATCAGATTTATAACCGGTTTTAATCAGTTCAAATTATAACTGGTTAAATATTTTATAAAATCGATCATCTGATTTTATTATAACCGGTTAAAAGTTTAAACCAGTTATCGATATTTGATTATAACTGGTTTTATTATTTTTTATTCTGCTGATCTGGTAACCAAATGTGACAAAACTCATAAACTTATTAGTTAAGTCAGCAAGTACATAAACGTCAGAATGGGAAAATACTAAAAAGGAGGTTTTGCTTTTTATAAACATATCCGCCTAGGCAAATTTTGTAATTTGTATTACGGAGTACTAGAAATATTAAATCTAGATAATCTAAAAAAAAAATGTCTTCTTTTTCGTCTTTACATTCAGTTTCAGATACTAATGATGACCCTAATAATACGCATTCTACACAAAAAAAATGGATAATGAACCTGATATTATTCGTCTTGAAACACTTAGAAAGTGTAAAAGTAGGGAAAACAAAACTTTTGATCAATAAAAAAAGCATTGTACTTATAATCATGAATATAAATAGAAGAAAACTTGCTGAAAAAACTGCTAAGCAACGTGAATGAATGCATAAAAGAAGAGCAAAATCTATTTTAAAAAACATTGATAGGAATACTAATCATAACCAGAGTCTTGAATAGCAACTTCTTGAATCTGATTAAAAACTATTGCAGAATTTTCGTAAAAAGATCAATGAATTAATCAATCAACATTGTCCTATTTATAATGAACAATTCCCATTGATTAAACTTGTAAGAAAAATGTGTTGTAGCTATTATTCTGATAAGAATCAAATAAAGAAATTCACCTTAGAAATCAATATGAACCTGGGAGATGTTCCTGAGGAACTACAAGGACTTACTGAAATAAAGGAGATATTAATTGTTCAGATTTACCCAATTGTCTCAGTTTACTGTCTTTATGGTAGTCAATATGCATACCGTAGTCATATTATTAACTTTTCACAAGATATATCTGAGTTTACAACATGACTCCCTCGATGTCTTTCATCATTAGATATTCTTATCATTCATCATTAGTCCTCAAACACTTTAACATTTAGAGACTTCAATGTTCATCATAGTAAAGTTGCTCACGCACTTTACTGGTTAAAAACGAATAACTGCTACTATGCTAATATTATCATTAATGAAGAAATATTACAATCTTTACCTGACAATGGTCCTGTTGATGATCAGCTTTCCTGGCTTGAAGAGACAGTAGATGAAATTCTTGAAAATGATGATACTGAAACTGAAGATATAATAATTAGTAATTTTATTTCTACATCTCTTCCATCTCCAAATGAAGAATCTTCTATTGCTGATACTCTTAAAAGAATGAAAAATGACAATAATAAGACTTATATAATATGACCAAATATAGGTGAAAGTCTTATTAATGAATGAATTCAAGATACTGGGATTTATTGCATAAGCATTTCCAATCCTGTATCTAACTGGAAATGCTGACCTCAGATTGGAACACATTAGAGATATAAAACCAGCTAAATATTTTTTGCATTTACTGAAATATAAGAATGAAAGATTTGCATAGTATACTAGATAGTGGTACTTTGCACTAAACTCACAGATATGATGGAGAGTATTGCAAGAAGGTAAAGTATACGTAAAGTAAAGTTTAAATAGTAAACAACTTACCATTGAAGAGGTTCAAGAGATGATTGAGAAAGATAGTCATATTGCTGATAAAATCTTAAGATTTGGTGAGCGGTTACGTGAAACTCAGCAGTTTTAGAATAAGCGAAGATCTGAGCTAAGAGATATGATTAAATAGCTTAAATATCAGGGAATGGTATTCTTCACTTTCAGGTTGCAGATATATATTGGCCAGATCTTCATAAACTCATATTGCATGAAAAGAATCTGTCAACAGAACAGCAGAAGAAAGAGCCAGATAAATGAAAAGATTTAATTAACAATCCATATTTTGCCGCTTGGTTTTTTGAAAAATGCTTCAAGATATTTTTGGAAAAATACTAATTCCTAAGTGGAATCTTGAGGATTATTGGTACCATTTTGAATGGCAGCATTGTGGAAGTATTCATATTCATAGAATCAGAAAACAGAAGGATGCACCAAATATTATATGAGATAAAATTAAAGAAAATTAAAAGGAAATAAATAAAGTGATACAATACCTAGATTCATTAGTGACTATAATGAATCCTAAACATTTTGCACCTGTATTAGATCACTATCCATGTTAGAAATATACTGAAGAGATCAATTATGATATACAGGACTACATTGAGTTAATCAACAAATTACAAATACACACTCAATGTAGTGCCTCGTATTGTCTTCGTGTAAATAAAAAGAAAGAAGAATACTGTAGATTTAGCTACCCAAAAGAGACTATAGAAAGTATATTCCTCAATGATAAAAATAGTCAACTTGAGTTATTCACAGCTAAAAATGATCCTTATATCAATTCTTAAGATCTAAGAATAGTACGCAAATGTAAACTTGAAGCCAGTTCTTGATATTAATTCTGCTTTACAATATATTGCAAAATATGCAAGCAAATCTGAAGTAAGATCTGAAGCTTTCTCAGAAATATTAAAACAGATTATTGGTAAGAGTGGTTCTGATGATTCGTCACTTGTGATATTTTAGAAATTATTACTTCATACCAGTGTTATCAATTGGACTAATTGAACAAATGGACTAATTAGACAATTAGACAATTAGATATAGTTCAATTAATCCATTTAAATAATTGGACAATTGGACTTAATCCAATTGCCAAATATTTTATCAACTAATAAAAATATATAAAATAAATTACATGATATATATAAAATACTAATGATATTAATAATTTTATTTATTAATTGTTTCCTATTACAAAACTTTCTAAATAATTGGAAAATTCTAAATTATTTGCAAATATATCACATAAATTATATTTTGCTTTTATATCATTTACAGGATGTACTATTTGAGAAATATTAGCTACAGTAATATTAAAATTTTCATTTACATTTGTTTTTTCTATTTCTAAATCTTGAACTTCATCTTTAATAAGTTTAATCCAATTTGCTATTGTATTTTGCCAATTATTAGTTATTTTATTACCTAAAGTTTCATATTCTTCATCATTTTCTATTTCATTATCTGATACATTAAGTAGTAAAATAATATTTTCATCAAATATTTGAATATCATCATCAGTATTTCTGATAGTAGAAAGACTAGAAATCATTTTTTTATATGTTATGCTTCTTTATCAATTTGTAAAAACTGCTCATTATGTTGCATTTGAGCTTTAATTTAAATCATTCCTAAAACCTTTTCTGCCTATTAAAATATAATTAATTAATTAATTTATTAAATTAAAAAAAAAATAAATAAAAATAAAAAATAAAAAATAAACTTATAAATTATAAATTATTACCTTTAATCTATTTTTTCTTTTAGAATGATACTAACCCATAGTAGAAAATAATGGTTTTAAAGAAGCAGTTGAAGCTGTAATTGAAAAAATATGTTGCCCAACTTTATATAATTCTTTTGAATATTCTTGTATATAATACCAATATCATAACACATTATCTTTAAATTGCTTTACAACTGCATCAGTATATGGATATTTTTTTGCATGATAATCTTCTAATTCAGATAATAAAATAGTAGGATCTTTTTGAAACCAAGTATAATAGTAGTAAAGTATTCATTTATCCAAATGAGCAAAAGATAAATTTGATGCATTTGAATTAAATTTTGAATCACAATATAATAGATGAAGTAAAAATGCTAATAGAAGAAGTGGTTGTTCCTATTGTTTCATCGATTTTCAAGTTTTTTCAAAAAATATTTTTCCAAACTTAATTTATTAAAACTTTTTAAAACCTTTACTATACTTCTAAATCCATAAAGCACCTCATATAATCGTGCATTATATTTTTGAATTTTATTTAATGCTAAACAATATGAAATTAAAAGCTCTTCTATTTTCATACTTGATACCACCAATTATTATTAAGAATACAATCAAGATACTTGTTTGGAAAATCATATTCATCTAAAATTATTTTTTCTTTAATTTTAGTAGCTAAATTCTAATAAAATAAAAAATTTTGATTTCAAAATTAATAAATAATAATAAATTAATAATTAATTTAAACTTGTAAAGCACCCTTTATTTTTAATAACTAGTAAAGCAATAGTAATGAGAATTCCATCAGGTTGTAGCAGAAGAAACTAAAGAAATTTGTATTTTATATGTATTTATTTGTTCAGTTTGAAGGTGTTCAAGCCAAACTTTTGAACGACTAAAAAAATGTAATAATTTCAATTGCTTCTTCTGCAGTATTACTTAAACTTGATGATTCTTTAAATATATCTCCTATACACAAATTCATTTGATATGCAAAGCAAGGTAGAAACAATTTATTACAAAACTTAAGACACAATCATTTTCTAATTAATTAAAATAGTATTAAATTAGTTAAGTTAGTTAAATTAATACATTATAATAATTTAAAATTAATAAAATAATTACCTTGCTGCTGCATTTTCTGATGCTGAATCTGTAATAAGCCCATTTATTTATATATTTTGTTGTTCTAATTCTTCAAAAGCTTTTATAGTTTCATTATAAACAACTTCTCATGTATATTATTTGCCACTTATATTTTCTACTTTCCAAATAATCATATTATTTGATGATGTAAATAGTACTGAGTCTAACAAATTTTGTTTTGAGACATTTTTCCAACCATCAAATGCCAATATATACCCAATTTATCATCTACTACTTCTTTAATAATATTCTCTATTATTTTACTAGTATTTTTATTAAAAATATGATTATTTAATTGCCTTCAATTTGGTAAAATAAGCATAAGGTTAATCCACTTGAATAAAGACTTGATTGCTGAATTTTCAATCCAACTAAATGGTAAGTCACATGCTACTGTCACATTTAATATTAAATATTCAAATATACCAACATGTTCTAGTTTTAATTCACAATATATATAATTGTCAAGTAGACTAAAACTCTGATATGATATGTTGGAAACTTCACTTATATTACTTCTTGTCATAGTAAATGAAGATTTATAAAAAAAGTTATTGAGATTAAAGGTTTCATACTTGTTAGATTCTTCTTTTTTATCATCAGATTTTTCATTTATATATCATCGCTTATTTTTTTTTTTAGATCCATGATCTAATACTTCATTAATAATACTTATACAGTCAACTCTTGTTATAGCGAACTCTTGATATAACGAATTTTTTGAACAAATATAATAAAAATACTCTTGTTATAGCAAATTGGCCAATCAAATCTCTTAAAATCTTCACTATAGCCTTATAGCGAAGTTGAGGTCTAGGACATAGAGTTCGTTATAACAAGAGTTAACTGTAATTTCTTCTTTAATATACTTTTTAGCAAAATATGAGCAACTTTTAAGATGTTTTGCACATGCACGTTTTGTATTTGTAAATTTTTTTCAAGCTTCTTCAAGTTCTAATACTCAAATACAATCTATACAAATAACATAGTTATTTCACTTATTTGATTTTTCATTTAAAATCAAAAAATATCTACTAAGCTTATATTTTTCCTGCATTTTCTAATTAACTTTAAAGAGTTAGTTTTATATAATATAAAAAAAATGTGAAAGAATTTTATTAATATTTACCTTAAATTTAAGCGGAAAAAAAAATTCACATATTAATAAATACCAAAATCCAAAATAAAATCCTGAGGTAAAAAATATCGATCAAAAAAGAAAAAAAAAAATTTGATTATATTATGAAATTTAGTGATACAAAATTTATTAAAGTATGATCGACTAACCTAAATTGTCTAAAAAGAAGTTTTATTTTAAAAATTTAAATGTCAGATAGTAAAAGATGATGCAATAATACAAATTAATTTCTTTTAAATTTAAATTTATTATAATATCAATATCTAATGCAAAGATCGAAATTCAAAAGTAATAAAAAACTAATTTAATTTTTATTTATTTATTTATTTTATTAATTTAGTAGAGTAATCTTCGCTAAATATATGACATTTTTAACTATCTGCTTTTTTTTCTAAAAAAAATGAAATGTTATTTTATATATTCATGTTATATATATTTTTCACATTACAATTCTTTATCCTTTACATTTTTCTTTGTAAAAAAAAAATTTGGTAACTTAATTCACTTCGCATATATTGAATAATATAATAGAATATAATCATTAGCATAATATAAATAAAAAAAAACTTTTTTAATTAATTAATATTCATGTGAGATCAATCGTGAAAAAAAATTTTTTTAATATATATTTTTCTTATATATTATGTAGAAAAAATAGTATATTCACATCAATAATCACGAATCTTCCTATATCGATATTTTATAAGATGTTACAAAATTATACCCATGTCATAAACGTCACAACTTCAAATATTACTAAATTTTTTTAATAATAAATAAGATAAAATATAATAATCAATAAAATCTATTGAATTACTGCGAATTTTATATTCCTATGTAATAGGAAAAAATCATATAAAAAAGATAACTTTTTAAAGATATTATTTGATCCAAGCCTAACACATCTTTTTTTCATATTAAATCTTTCCAACCCCTTCACCTTATATCTCAATTAATCTCTTATAAGAGAAAAAGTTATGGATAAGGACTAGATATTGATATTAATATTCCGAACGGTTTGGTTCAGTCCGGATTATAGGCCAATCCAAAACTGATCTGAAAATTTCAGTTCAGTTCGGTTCAGATTATAAATCCTAAAAATGCCAATCTGAAACCGAACCGAATCATAAACCGGTAAAAATCCGAACTGAACTGAAAATTTCGGATTAATCCAAAATTTCGGATCATTTGGAATGATCCTTTTATCGTTCATTTGAAACGATAACTTCAATCATTCCAAATGAACGATTTTCTTATCATTCGTTTGGAATGATAACTTCAATCGTTTCAAATGAACGATTTTCTTATCGTTCGTTTGGAACGATAACTTCAATCGTTCCAAATGAACGATTTTCTTATCATTCATTTGGAACGATAACTTCAATCGTTCC
>CAJVPP010003881.1:0-10540 GCA_910592005.1 Funneliformis mosseae | reverse complement strand
TATTTAAAAACATAATATAATTAAGCTACAATTCGCAAAAAGCCGTGCCCGGATACTTTCTTCAGGGGAGTGTATTTATTAAAATTTTGATTTAAAAAATAGGATTTGGGATAGAATAAGATTAGAAATTTTCATCCTTATATATATAAATAATAAGTATAATTTTTAAAAAATTTAAAATATTTAGCAATTTTTAATCTTATTTTATCATCTAAATTATTAATATTTTAAAAAATTTTAAATATATAAATTTAATAAATATTAAATTATTAATATTAATATTATTATTTTATAATTGTTATTATCTTTAATATTTATATTTAAATATCTTTTTATTATTATTTTAATTTGTATTATATTTTTTTTATTTAAGTAAAATGAATAAACCATTTTTTTTAATATAAATTGTTTATTAATATTAATAATAAAAAATAATTTATTTGTTTTGTAATGAAAATTTTTTTTGAACAAACCTTGTTTCACAGATAATAACATTTATCCGAGTTCTGATGTAATAATCATATCATACCAATGTTTAGAAAACGCTTTTTTAGCTTGTTTCTCTTCTGAAAAGATTCTTGACCTTTATAATCTACGCAATGATTCTGATGAAATTATTTCAATTTAGAAAGATTCAAATCTCCACCATCAATAAAATTCTCGTCACGATATGGATGATCGGTTGCGCCAATATATTCTTGATCACATTTGTCATTAAGTTTTCTACAAGAAGGACAAATTATTTCCGCATCTATCTCTTATCAACTTCCTTGCATCTAAGATCTCTTCCAAATTCCAAGTCGGCATTTCTCTTCAGAAAACTCATCAAAGTCCTTGAAATGATCATACAAAACATTAACTTGTGGTCTATCATATACCAAACGTTTGGGCTGCGTAAATCGTAGTCGATTCTTGATGAATATGATTGAATTTTGTTAGTGTGTCTTTTCGTCAATTTCTCCTCGGTTGACAAACAAATCAAGTAAATAATAGGTAATTGAAGTTTCTCGTATTTCTCCTAAAAAAAATGGTTGTTATATGATAGTTCAATATTAAAATTCCTCAAAGGTTCGTTAGGTTTTCATCAAATTCAATATGCTTGCTGAATAATTATAAGACAATCAAATATTAACGAAAAATTACTATCAAAAAATAAAGCCAGGACGCGTTCACTCACTTACCGCAACGGATTATTCTAAATGGATTTTTTTGGAAAGAAAAAAAAACACAGAGAATTAGTATTCGATAATATGGGACCTTTGCAATAGAAAAGGGGGAAACGGCTGGAAAAAATAAAAATGAGTGCTAAATCTGAACATATTTTGACCTAAAAATCATATTTGACATATAAAAGTAAAATTGATTTTTTCCGGCAGTTTCCCCCCTTCCTATTGCAAAGGTCTCATATGTTGAAAACACGGTTATAAAAGTTAAGCCACATTATTTTACACACCACTTGTGAGAATATAACTCTTAAAGCAATTCCTAATTGTTTTCGTCTGCATCAATGTAACCAAAGTCTAACAATGCATTCTTTATGTCTAGTGAAATAGAAGAGTAATGTTAAAATTCGAAGTTTCTGATTGATTTAGTATAAAGTCTAATGTTGTACAAGTTGATTAGATCTCGAATAAAATCATGTAAATTTAGACACGACTACTCTATTTATACGGTATCTCTAAACTTAACCGACAAGCAAGAAGAGTTTTCTGGAGACAATTTTCAACAAATAAAGCTCTAAAGGATCTATTGAGCCAAGCCCCAAAATTAACCTTGTAACGACAAAACGCGTTCTTACACAACTTGCAAAATTTGTACCATTTTGTATTTTACGTGCAGATCTACCAAGTGAATCAATCTCACAACACATAAAATAGGTTAGTTCAAATGATCATTAGTAAATTTGAATCAATTTCCAATATGTGAACGATTGATTTGAATTTCTTTGGATTCTTCTTGATGTTGTATAAGTTGACACGAACAAAAAATTATTCAATATGAAGGTTTAACCAGTTTTTGTAATTCTGGGATAACCATATTTATTGAACTTGGATTAAGAAATAAACTTACACGCTCTATCGAATTGAGTTGAATGCTGAAGGACATTTTATTAAACGAAAGTTTACATTTTAAGAATTTTTTTTATAAAGCAAGAAAAAATAAACATATTAATACTGGGTAAAGTTACTTGTATTGTTCTTTGGAGAAAGAATCTGCTTTATTCCGCGGCAAATTAAATCAATACGGAAAAATTTAGTGAGATCTTCAAAAATACCGCCAAGAAAATTTCATCTTGCTGACGGGTATTAATATTACTTCATTAAAAAAAAAAAAAAAAAAATGACATAAGATATAATCATTAAATAAAATAGTATGATGAAATTTTTTCGTCATTGGTTACAATAAATTTTGCGGATCCTTGTTTGGAATCTTTCATAATTTTGTTATATAAAGTTGATGTTCTAAAATGGGAAAAATATTTTTCGATCAAAGTACTAATTCTAATGGTGAGAATGAATTAGCAAATTGAATTTTTTTTTTAAAAAAAAAAAATATCAATTTAATAATTCACGACTTTTTTTTTATCATTAGGATGACGCAAAAATTGATATTAAAAAAATGATCTCAAGACAAATAAGAAATCAACCATTATCATTATATAGTCGTCAACTTTTCGAGAGAATACGTAAACCATATCAAAGAATTGTTCGAAAAAATCTTTATGATTTAATTGAAAATTTGAATAATTCGACCAATTTGAAAATTCTTAAATCTATGGTGGAAGATCCGAGTGTACACCTTTCGGAGAATGATCTATACGCTTTACTAGAAGAATTAACCTTTATTCAAGAATTTGACGAATTTACGCAAGATAATCTGGAAAAACTCGAAACTCGTGTTAAAACCATTACATCTGTTCTTGAATTCGTCGTTTTTAACATCGAAACGATCCGCTTAGACTTTAATTTCTACAAGGAAATCTCAGATCAATTGAAAGTCTGTGTATCACATTTTAGAAATTATTCATCTATCACTTCCTGGGCAACATCATTAAATCATTATATCCCAAAGGAGGAGACAATTCACAAGTATAACTTTGAATTTCAATTAGAATATATATTTGATATTTTAAAAGTTTTGCAAAAGAATGAGTTGCAATTTCGAAAGGTCAATCTTCGTGTGGATTACTTTATAAAAGATTTGGTGGGATCATTAGGACACTCTGGATTTGATGGATGTATTGGAAGAAATATGCCTCTTTTGTCTCTACCTTTAAAGCAGCGTTGGGAAAGGTTACGTAATACTTGTGACTTTGGAAATTTGGTATCTCCCTTCTTTACAAATTATTACCTTTTAAAGAAGATTAAAATGATTATTAAAACTTGGTCTTATGAGGGTAAAAAAATAATGATTTCAAAATATGGGAAGCGTTTGTTATTAGAGTTCATGTGGATGCACGCCGATAATATTTGGTCTGAAGAAATGAAATGTAATCGAAAGATGAATTCAAGTAATGATGAAATCCTTACACAGTGCCAGTTAAAGAATATTGTATCCTTGTTTGGAGTTTTGGACCTAATGGAAAGTTATATGGTCGAAAGTGAAAGTTTATCAATTTTGGCACTTGTCTATTATTTTGTTAAAGAATCTTTACAAAAAACGACAAGTGCCCCGATACAAATCAAGTCCACCATCATTTTACTTCGATTATATTTTCGTGATGGAAATTTTTCTAAAATTATCGACCAGGATTTTGAAACTTACCTACAAGACCTTTGTAAAGAAAGCACGGTTGCTATGACTCATTTCAAAACATTTCTATTAGCTATAAAATCAAAATTATGTCAAGAGATTTCAATGAATGATACCTTATTTGAAAATTTGGAAACGAACTTTTTATCACCAATACAAAATGGAGGGAAAATATCAAGCACGAATAAAAATATGATCGATTTAATAGCAGATGAAATGATGTGTTCGGTTACTTTAGAACCTGGAGAGAATCTTTGTATTCTTGGGTGTAAGCACATCATCAGTTACGAAACATTCCTCAATATATTAAAAACGTCAAAATATAAATGTCCTCAATGTCGTCAAGATATACTAGGTAACGAATGTATCTTCTTACCGCAAAGCCACATATATTCATATTTTTATGTTCACTTTGCCGCGTCCGGAATAGTTAGTACAACACCGATTCTTACGGCCAAGGCAAATAGGGGAAGTTATTTTTCGACTCCTTTAATCAGATTTGATTCTGCAACGATGTCATCGACCGTTTTTAATCTTGAGGACTTTCGATCGGAGGGGTTACCAAATCATAAATCAAATATTCACAGGGAACCATACCGAATTTGGTGGCCTCTAAAGATGGCAAAGAAATTGCATCCAGCTTATAACGAGGCATTAAAGGCTCTAAATAATAGGCGATATGAAGAAACTGTGTTGTGGCTTACCTGCCTATTGCAACATTATCCAAGTAGTTACTCTGCGAGATGCGATCGTGCGTATATTAATTCCTTGTTACTTGGTCAGCATTTTCGAGCACTTGAAGATTTAAATATTGCTTTATGTATAAAGAAGAAAAGTCCACATGCTTGGTATTTACGTGGAGAAATATTTCGAAGGATTGGCCATTATGAGGATGCACTCGTTGATATAAATAAATCATTACAATTATCATCAGAAAGCGCTATTTCATATGGAATTCGTGGTGCCATACTTTATAAATTGAAAAGATTTAATAAAGCGCTTGAGGATTTAGATTGTTCTTTACAAAAGTTACCTAACAATGGATACTGTCTTAGTTTTCGAGGGGCTACACTAATGAAAATTGGATCGAATAATAAGGCGCTTGTTGATTTTAACAAAGCCTTAGAGATTAATTCTGGTGATGCGTTTGCGCTTGTTAAACGAGCGAGTCTTCATCATACACTTTGTTTGAATGATTCTGCACTTATCGATATCAATAATGCTCTGAGCATTAATCCATGTAATTACAAGGCGCTTTTGATTCGAGGAGAGATATTTGCTGCGATGAAACGAGACTCGGAAGCATTATTAGACATCAATAAATCTTTAGGTATAAACCCAAACAACATTAGAGGATTGAAAATTCTTGCCAGATTATATCATAAAATGAATCGTAATGAAGAGGCTCTTGAGAATCTAGATAAAGTATTGAATCTGAAATCTAATGACGTTTCAATACTTGAATTACGAGGTGAAATTTATCGATCGATGTGCTGTTTTGAAGAAGCGATTGATGTTTTTAATCGAATATTACAACTCGATTCCAATAATATATTTGCTTTATCCTATCGTGGTGCTACAAAATATGATCAGGTATTTTCAAAAAACATCATTTCTTTTTTTTTTGATTACGCGAGTCGGTTTTAACACACTTTATCGTTTAGGAATTATATGAAGAAGCCTTGATGGATGTGAATAAAGCCTTTGAATTACGACGAGAAAACAATTCATTTATATTAAAGACGAGAGCAAGGATCTTTATAGCATTGGAGCGATTTCATGAAGCATTAATGGATCAAAATAAAATATTAGAAAACGATCCCGATAATAGTGTCATCCTTTTAGAACGAAGGGAAGTGTATCATAAATTAGGTGTTTGTGATAAAGCACGCCCGAATTCGACACAACGATGTAGGATAACATTAAAGCCTACTTATACATGCTAATACAATTCTGTCGTTTTATGGCAAATGATATTTAAAAAAAAAATTTAGAATTTAATTTTATAGTTAATAAACTTATTTAGATTTACTATAATTTTTTTTTAATTAAGGATTTAAGGAAAAAAAAATTAGTGATTTTCATCTAATTATCCCTATATTAATAAAAATATATACAGTATATTCATAAGATGTCCAATGTGATTTCATGGGCTTACTAAGATCAAAACAAACTCCCGTTACACAACATGGGGAAAAGTCGAAGTAGATATGGCTAGGTGCTTTTAAGAAATGAATGTTCCAAAAGTAATTTTTATAATGATGATGATGACAATATTGTTCTAGGGCATGTCTTCTTTTCACGGAGTGCATCATTATGTTTAACGAATGTTATTGAGTAATATAAATAGAACAAATCGGAACCCAAAAGTACACGCAATTAATAAATGATGCCAGTTGTTCATCAAACGGACGGAATCCTAAAAAATTAGCTGCGCAACATGTTATAAATTGACTTCGCCCATCGCCAAGGTTTTTCAAAAATCATGAATCCGGACCGAGAGACCTTGGTTTTGACTAATAAGGGTTGTTTAAACTACTACGCCAAGACGGCAAGGCGTCAAATTTGGAAAAATCATTCTAGAAAATAATTTATTAATAGAATTTATAATCATACAGTATATATTATATACAACATTGTACAACGATTTTACTCAATGAAATTCAGATATTTTTGGATCTATAAAGGGTGAGTGATACCATCTTACTCATATAAATACTATAAAGTATTTTTTTTTTAAAAAAAATTCAGCCAAATTTCCCTTTTCTTTCTTTTTTTTTTTTTGACGTTAAAAGAAAAAAAAAATTTTTTTTGTTTTTTTTTTTATTTTATTAGAACGGAACGAATTCTACATGAAAAAAAAATATATATATATATTCCTTTTAATTAATTTATAATAATAATGGCTGACAATATTAGCAAATTCTTAAATGAAACCACAACTATTGAACAAAAAATAACCAATGTTAGATCAAATATTACAAAAATTGAAGAATTTCAATCACAAATTTTAGTTAGTACATCAACGACACAGGAAGATTCTACAAATAAAGAACGTGAGGCATTTGTTGAGAGCACAAGAAATTTACTCATAGAATGTAAAGATCGTATTAAGAAAATCCAATACGACAATGTTCGTATCCCTTCAACGGATCCCAATTATGGTTTAAGGCAACAAAGATATGAATATTTAAGAACAAAATTATCTAATGTACTAGAAGAATATCGTGTTGCCGAAAATAATTTTATGAAACAAACCAAAGATCGTATGGAAAGACAGTATAAAGTTGTAAATCCAAATGCAACTCAACAAGAAATCGATGATTACGTATCAAACCCTAACTCTCAACCGATATTTCAACAAGCTTTATTAAGAACAAATGAGGCACAAAATGCTCTAGCTGAGGTGCGAAAACGCCATGAAGATATTAAAAACATTGAAAGTACCATCTCTGAACTTGTTTCTTTGTTTCAAGAATTACATCTTCAAGTTGAAGAACAAGATCAAACTATTGTTAATATTGAAGATAATACGGAAGTAACTGTTCAGAAAACCGAGCAAGCTGCCAATGAATTGGGTGCTGCAACTAAACTTGCATATGCTGCCAGAAAGAAGAAATGGATTTGTCTTGGTATTGCTATTTTAATAATTATCGTCATTGTCATTGTGGTGATAATTCAATTACCAAAAGGTAGTGGTGGTTCCAGCACAAATGTTGTAACCGCAACAACTACTGTCGCTCCAACCGCCGCTCTCAATAATCCTTCTCCTGTAATAACTCCTCAGCCAACTCCTCAGCCTACCTTATAGATTTTGGAAAAAAAAAAAAAAAAAAAAAAAAAATAGTGCAAAAATTTAATTGTTTCTTTTGATATATAATTCATAATAAATTTTTTTTTTATTCTATTTAGACTTGTCTCGGTTTATTTTAGTAATTTCAGTAATAATTGTTTGATTAAAAGAAATATTATTAATATCTATACATAAGGTATCTAAGTTGGTGGAAACAGTAGTTCTTATGGTTGATATAATAATTTTTCTGAAAGTTGAGGATTTTTGGCTTAACAAAATATTCATTAATCACGAGATTATTTGGTTATACATTAGAAATAAAAATCGTATCAATAAAATCACGTGTAATAATTTTTATTTTAATTCCTAAAACTGTTATAATCATCCTTTATTAACATCGGTATGAAGATGATCAGAATAATTAAAAATTAACGATCTCTTAAAAAGAATTATGTATAAATTAACTAATCGTACATGGGTGTCTGAACACAATGTGACATAAGGTAATGACAAATAATATTTTTAGAAATTTTAGAAATTTAATGTTTTTTTTTTAAAAAAAAAAATTTAAAAATTCTTATAAATATAATAAAGTTAACAAATTGTATTATAAATTGAATTAATTTTCTTGCTAATAGTATTTGTCTTTAAAGAAAACATGATAGACCTATATTATTATTGTAATAATAAATAGCTTTAGTTTAATCATACTTTAGCTAATAAATAAATAAAATAATAAAAGTCAAGTAATATAAGTAATATTTAATTTATAATATAATAAAATCAAATATTTATTTTATATACTTATACAGTGCAGAACCTTTATAATAGGAACTTTGCTATAGTAAAAATGGAACAAATTTAAAATGCAAAAAAAAATTTTATTATATATAAAAATGAAAATTTAATCTATAAAATAAATAAACCATAACCTGTGCTTTAAGAAATTTGGATTAAATTTTAATATCTTCAATATTAATAAAGTTATACTAGATTAAATTTATCCAAAATTAATTATAAAAATTGAAATTGAAAAAAATATATGATATAAAAAAAATTCTTTTATTATTCATATATTTTAACTTAAATATTATTATAAATTAAATTTTATAAAGATATATAGTATACAGTAAAAAAAATACATAGAATATTACAATTACACATAGGTTTGATTATAATAAATTATTCCTAAAGCATTAGATTTAGTTTCTCTAATTACAATTCAAAAATATACAAAAAATCAGTGATATATGAATATTTATAAAAAAGGTATTATTAAAAAAATGGTAAAGTTTGCAGCTAAAAAATATAAGTTTCATTATTATGTATTAATGCAATTTATAATAAAATAATAAAATAAAATAAAATAAATTGTTTTATATGATTTTTAATTCTAGTTTCTGATTGGCTTATATATATTACACACTACTTACATAATTTATACATTTAAAAAAAAAACTTTTTTATAAATTGATTTATTTTTATAAATATAAATCAATTTTTTTTATTTAAAAAAAATCCAATTAGTGAATTAAATTTTATTAATGTTTTTTTAAATTCCTATTATAGAGGTTTTGCATTATATTATTTATTTAAAAATATTTTTAAAAAATAAATTTTATTATTATAAATATTATAAATATATATTATATAGAAATTTAAGTTTAATTTAAAATAATTAAAATACAGTTGATCTTTTGTATATACAAATTCTCAAAACTAAAAAAAAAATGATATAATAATATACTTATAAAAAAATACTAAGTATATTAAAGAGTAATTATTAACTTTAATATTTTAAAAAATATTAAAATTTTATAAAATTAATTTTATATTATAATAATATTAAATAAATTAAATAAATTAAATTATTATATAATTAATTTAAATTTAAAATCTTTATAATAGAAAAGAGTAACTTCTGAGAAAAATAATTCTACTTTTATATAAAATATATTCAAAATTAACATTAACTTATTTTTATTATTTTTAGCTATTTCTTCTTATAAATTATAAGGTTCTATTTTATCTTTTAAATAATAAGAATTTTTATTTAACTTTATTTATAATTTTAATTAAAGATTTTTAATTAAAATATATTATAAATTATAAATAATAAGTTAATTATTTTAAATAAACTCAAATTTTAATAATTATATTATTAAATATATAAATAAATAATATTTAATATTTATAATATATTAGAAAATAAAACCATTTAAGTCTGAAGTGAAATTTTTTATTTAAATTAATAAATAAATAAAATTTTATTTTTATTATTTTATTTTTGTTTTTTTTATTTTTTTGTTTTTATTTTTTTATTTATTGATCTAATCATATATATAATATAGGAGTATTTTTAGAAAAAGCAGGTTCTGAGAAATTTTTGACTAAAATAAAGAGCTTAATATATTTTAATCTAATAACATCAAAAACTAAAATGCAATAAAAATCTCAATTTTGCTAAAATATTTCTGGAACCTGATTTTCCTAGCAATCAACCCATATGACAAACAAAAATATTCATATGATATAAAAATTTTATAATTTCTAAAAGTATAATATCTTATGCTTTACTTTAGATAATAAAAATAGCATTGCAATTAAAAAATAATACAACTTGTAATATAATTAAATTTATTTATAGCATAATTAAATTACAATTTAATTAAAATTTAAAATTAATTATTGCACAGCTTTATAGATTATACTAAGTTTATTAGATCCATATTTTTTATATAAATATTAATAGTTTATTTACATATAATATTAACTATCAATAGTATATCTTTATACAATATTACTATATAATAAAAAATAGTAAAAATTTAAGGATCAGTAATATTAATTTTCAAATTAATCTGTTATAAAACCAACCTCACTATTTATCAAATCAATTAAATTACTAGTATTCATAATACAGAGGGTGATCACGGGTACCCGAATGATAAGTATTTTTTTGTTTATTCGCTTTGTTTACATGTTTACATATAT
>CAJVPP010003880.1:0-10543 GCA_910592005.1 Funneliformis mosseae | reverse complement strand
TGTGAAATTTTAATAATTCAATAAATATTATTTATTTTACAAATACCAAAAAGAGTATATATAAATATGGGAGGTTTGCTATTAAAATCACGTTACAGATCATATGATTTACTATGTTCGTGAACTCGATTTTAATAGCAAACCTCCCATATAAAAACTAAAAAAAAATTATTGAAGTGCACTATGTAAATCTAAACACTATATTTTTGATTGCTCTTTTGTCAATAATTCATTAAAATTAAACATTTTAATTCTCCTTTTTTTGATTAAATTTGACATTTTATTTCCTTTTGCTTTTTTTTTAAAAAAAAAAAAGAATAATAAAATCTTTCAATAACAATCAGCGGCTCAATTTTAAATAATAATCAGAATTATAAAAAATCCGGGCTGGTACTTTGAACCTGGACCCGGCCCGTTGCAGGAAACTATTATTACCATTTATAAAAAGCAGATATATTGCTTTCATACAGCCTATAACAAATTTAATTTCCATATTCGTCCAGAAAATATTCGGATTCAACCTCGGCGCTTTATTATATTTCCGAAATTAAATAAAATAATTAAATATTTTACAAAGAAAGTATGCAATACGGCTATTAATTCAAGCTTTTCAAGCAGGTACATTTTTGTTCATCAATAATAAATATTTTTTGCGAACCCTCTAGGAACATATTAAATCCCATATCACATTGTTGTAAAATTTTTAAAATAAAGGAATCCTGAGATTTCGAACGCGTATTTTCAGAGGCGATTGTAATAGAAAGGAAGGAAAATGCTTGCTTATTGAATTAGAAATAGTCAATCGCAATAAAAAAAAATAAAGACGGTATTGTCTAGATTTGCCTTAACAATCGTCTATAACAATATTTGAATAGTTTAATAAATTGTTTATTTCTTGCTAAATAGGGAAATGAAGGACTGATCTAATTTTAATATTGATATGACAAAGTAAATGAAAAATAAATTTCAATTAAAAATCTTGCACGATAAGAATTAACTCTGAGGAATTGTGGTTTAGCAGGATTTCAGAAAATTTTGTACCGAAAAATTTTGTGAATAACCAATAATAATCACATTTTAAAGGGGCTTACCATAAATAAAATTGATTATTTCCAATTCGGAAACAACCAATTTTCCAATTTTAACATTGATCGTCCTATGATCAAGAAGTCTGCAACAAATTATGAGGCGCGACATTAAAAAATAAATATCTTATTGGTCTCGACCCGAAATTCCCCAAACTATTATGAACCTCTCATTGGTCACCCGAAAGATTGAACAAAAAAAATAAGTAAAACCAGGGACACTTTGTTCGTATATTATACGCATAAATGAATAATTAATTAATTTAATTAATCAGGAATCATCAACTTGTATATCCAAGATCTTTATAAAAACGAGTCAGTTACCATCGTAAAATAAATGTTTTCACGAAATAATCATTAAAAAGAAAAAAACATTTTTTCATTTATAAAAAAAAAAAACAAGAAGTATTTTTTCCAACTTTAATATGAAAAAATTTATAGCTTTGGCTTCTTTAGCCTATTTACTTATAACCGTCATTGCAGCTTCGGCAGTGATAAGAATTGATGATGACCTTGATAATGCACTAGAACAAAGAAATACTTGTGCGACCAAGTGTCCTTTCATCTTCGCCAATGCGATTTTTGATCCAGATAGTCCTAAAAATGAAAAGGTTTCGGAAGGTCCAATTAAAGGTTTTGTGGTCTTTGTTCAAGATGACGAAGGTAGCACAACCGTCACAGGCTATTTTAGTAGTGGTTTCAAATCAACCAAGAACTACAAATTTCTAATCGTGGATCACTTCGATGTCGTCCTTGATATGACAAAAAGGTTAAACGTAACAGTTCATGAAGGTGGTACCAAAGCTTTCACCTATACGTATGATGATATAAGCCTTGATTGTGATAATGAAGGCATTCTTAAGACAAAAGCTGACAGTTCCAAAACTAAAGTTGAGACAGTAGATATATTTCTAAAAATTATAGAAAATGGTAATATCAACAGTCGAGCAAGGCTTCTACTGAAAAAATGATCATAGTTTAAATTTCACTTTTAATTTTAATTTAATATAATTTTATTTTTATTTTGGGAAAATTTTCATTCATGTCATATTTATTTACTTTATATTAATTCAAATTTGTATATTTCCTTTTTTAATCTTAAAGCTAACGAATTTATTATCAAAGACAATTTTTCGTATGCAATCTATTAATAAAATTCTTGCGCGCAATTTTGACAAGATTTTTTTGATCATAATCTCCGTGTAAATATCAAATTGGCGAATTCTGTAATTGATCATCAAGGTCTCGCTACCACTAGAATTTGTTTTCATGTGTACCACGTTAAAATGTCAAAAATTTACTCGGGTCCATAAGTATAACCTTGGTCCCTTGTTGGGATCTTTTTTATTCCGATGGATCTGCGAAACTTACTATTTTAGTTCCATTTAACATTTCAAATTATTGATTAATCATTTGTTGATCTGTTACTTCAAATTAAAAAAAAATGATTTAAAATAATTGGTTTTACCCATTTGTTTTTTTTGTTTTATGATTCATTTCAATTATTTTTTTATGAGTCATTTGATTGGATAAAAACAATTTTAACTTGTTATAATGAAGTTATCTACTTTTACAATTCTTTTGATCATTTTGTTCGCAACAATACCCGTAAGATCACAAATAAGTTCTTTTACATATGAAGAAAACACTGAACCCATCTTATTTTCGATGGAAAGTTATGAAGATAACTCGATCGTTGTTAATATCGTTAGTGTAAATAAATCGGATCCTTCCAATAAAAATACAAATGAATTATGCGTGAATAAATATTTGTCATTTCGAACGATTCTTCCTGATGGAAGAGTTGAACCAGTTGACCTTACGTTGGATATACAAGACTTAAATTTTTGCATTAGGGTAATTGATGATGAAGTCTACAACCCTATAAGAATTTATGCAGTTAAAGATAAGTTTGTGCTAGTAACTTATACCGAGGTTACGGATTTCGATGATCCTACAACCTATGATGATCGGGCGATGGTATTTGATTTAACTGGAAAATTTTATAGGTTAGAAATAAATCAAATTTCGTACGTAAATCTTTACATATAATAAACAATTTTCTTTTTCTTTTCATTATTTTCTTTTATTTTTTTTATAGCAACGCTTCTCTGGGTCATGCCTACTTTCACCCTTCTACTAATCAGTGGATGCCTAACTTTGCCAAGTTAATTTATAATGTTGATCGTGACAAGGGATTTCTTCGCTTAGGAGGTATAACAAATGCTACTGATGCTGTCTGGCAGCAATTCATCATGTAATCTATCACATATCATGCACATGTATCTCAAATTAATGGTAGAAAGTTATTCGATTTTGATTTCTGTATTTTTTTTTCTTTTTAAAAAAAAAGTACCGAATTGGGTGAAATAAAGCTGCTTGCAGAAGATGTCATCAGTTTTCCAGAAGATACTGCAATACTTAAACCCGTCGCCATGATGGACGGAGGGTACGCGATAATATACGCCAATACCACGAATTCAAAAGTCAATCCCAACGAACCTACGGGAGAAATTGCCGCCAAACTGTTACCGTATGGGAAAAAGTCGAATCGACAACCTGTCGTTCTTTATGAAAATCAAATTCAAGGATTGCAATTTAATGGACTCGATTGCAGTATTTCTTATGTAGGAGTTGGGCAAACTTGCATATTATCTTCCAATACTACGACGACCAGTTTTTTTTTTAAAATTGATTTTCTTTCGTCAGGAGCTGTATATAATATTCAATCGTTAAATGCTACGATACCCAACAATCCAGGAGTTGATCATTATAACATTAGATCACTTCCATATGGAGGTTTTTTATTAGATGGAAAAGGAGTCAACTTTATTGTTGGTTACATTTTTAATGACACTGAAATTTATGATTGGGGATTGAATAACCCTGTCATGTCAAATATTCAGAATGCAAATTTAATTTTACCAAATAATACTTTTGTACTTGCACAACCTGAGGGAACTAAAAATTGGGGTTTGAGCTCAACTAATTTGTACAAATTTGACGGGGAACTAGGTAAAGTGACACGGGAAATTAAAGATATTTTTTTTAAAAAAAAAAAAAATTTAAAACTTATGTGAATTTAATATATTATAGATCATGGATATGGGAATTTGCATATTAACACCACAACTCCATTAATTAACGAGATAATTCCATATGACATAGATTCCCTTATAATTCATTATCACAGTCCTATCGAATTATCAAAGAGTAACATTATAATATTTCAATATGATCGAAATATTGTACGTCAAAACATTTCTGGAAGCAACAATGAGTATGTAACACTTGATGAAAATGGAACTACCGTTAACGTTAAGATAATCAATAGTACATTCAATCGTCCTGGCGAAAGATATTACGTTTTAATTGAAAATGATTTTGTAATGAGTCAGGAATACCAAGAACCTCTCCTTGGCTTACAAAACAAAGATTGGTTTTTTACAACAAGTGAGTGCTTTATAATAAATTCCTCCCATTTGAATTAAAATCTGATAGATTTACTGTATAAATAATCATTTCCAATCAGATATAGAGGATGAAAAAAATTCAGATAAAATTGCAGGAAGAGTTCGTTTGACTGTAAATGGAACTGCTCTTTTTGAGAGCCTTGATAAAGTTGGCCGTAATGATTTTTACACCAAATTGAGGCATGAATTAGCTTATGCGATCCCTATAAGCCAGGACCGTATAACGACTAATGGACGTGTGGAAACTGATCATTCGGTTTCTCCAAATCAAATTATTTTGTCTATTATTATCGAGAAAGATAAATACGGGCAAGAAAGAACAGTTGATTTAGCCGCTAAAGATTTAAATACTTTGATTAATCATAAACCTATCACTTTTATCGCTTCTGGCGAAATTTCAAAATATTTGGATTCCGGTTATGGATACCAACGTTCTCGTAAGAATTTCAAACATTGGTTATCACAATTGACGTAAAATTATCAGATATTTGAAACTAAATATATCTTATTTGAACTTGTAAAATAGCCAATTTATTGGAAGTTTATACATTTGAGATAATTGCAGTTTTTGTGATCTTAATCGTATCAGTTGGATTGTTCTTTTATGCCAGAAAGTGCAATAGTGAGGTATGTAACACGAATTGCAATTACAATCGAAAACGAGTATCTAACAGAATTTATATACGTTAATAGGCGAATAATTTAGCAATTTTTAAATTTTTATCAATCATATTTGATCTGATTTTTGATATTTTATTTGTTATTACAAAAGCAAGAAATGTTCAAGGAATATTTGTTCCAAGGTAATCACATTTCTGAATTGAATTATTAATATTTCAAAAATATATATAATATATATTTATAATATAATTCTTTCCTTTAAGTATTATATTTTTGGCGGGTCCATTTATTTTTTGTGCCGTATATGCACAAACGATTATAAACAGAGAAAAAAATAATGGTCGAAATAAAGAATTCTCGGAATGGTCAAAAGGCAAACCTAAATTTTTGATACTTTACACCTTATTAGCGGGAGCTGATATTGAAGCTTTATATTTACTCGAATCAAAAGTAAAAATTCGTGAATTAGATTTTTTTAAAGCTCAATTTTCTAATGATGCATTAAAATCGATACAACTCGGAGCTTGGGTACATATCTTCACTGAAGACATTCCTCAAGTAATCATTCAGGTACGTAATTATATATACTGTATGTATAAATTATTTAAATCAATCATTAATTTTTGATAAAATTTGTGTAGATTTATTATGCTTCAAAAAGTGTATTTTATGACTTCGTGCCTTTATTTACCCTCATTTCATCATCTTTAAACCTAATCATTAATATTATTGTATTTGTGACAAAACGTAATGATTATAATAATGATCATAATAATGGCTATAATGATCATAATGATCATAACGAAAATGATAAAAATGATCATGAGGATCATAAGGATAACTGTCATCAAAATGATATAATACCAATCCTAGTATTTAGCGGTTCAAATGATGAAAAATAGGAAAACCAGTTTACTCTGATACATTTGTTTTTCTCACCACTTTATTTTGAAAGCAACCATTCTAGACAGAATATATTGTAATCATTTGATTTTTTCTCAATATAATTAATAAAGGTGTCGACCATGAAAAAAAATTTTTTTTATTTATATGTGATTGTGAAGATAAAACTACTTTTTTAGACAATTAATATCAATTAATAGGATATGGCGTAATTTTTATTTTATTTTTATTTTATTTTTGTGAAGATAATTTCGCGTTTTGGGTACACAAATAGAGGTTATTTATGTGTTGAATCGGAATAATAAATAGAAACGTGACAAATGTCAGCACCTTTGGGTTGATTTTTATTTATGAGCAAGCGATTGTGTTTGAATAAAGCAATTATAATATGGCCCTAGTAATACGATTCCTCGATTGGTAACTGTAAAAATGGCTAAATTTTCATAATGGTATTGATCATTTTGTTGTTCAACAAACCATTATAATATCGTTTATGAAAATTGTTTAAATCGTGATCCATTTTTTAATAACTTATATTATCATAAAATTATTTACTATATTGAAAAATAAAATAGCTAAACTTCTTATGGTGGTGGAAAGGTAACTTATTTTTATCATCACAAATTAAAGAAGTAATGGTTGGTTTTATGATGAGCACGTCTTGTAACAATTCAAATTTTTTTTTTGATCGCGAGATAGCGACCCGAAATGTAAATTCATAGGTTTGACCTAAAATTAAATGTGATATTTCAACGAACAATTTTATAGATTCGTATAGAAGGAATCAGCTATATGATGATTTTATTATATATTCGATCTCATCCTATTGATGCGAGAAACGATTAGATCATCTCATTGAGATATACAGTAGATGATGATTATTGATTGTGATTGTCCTTACCCAAGCCCATCATATGATGTCATAAAATCATTATACTACATTAACAAATTAATAAAAATCAAAGTCATCATATAGGACCAATGCAATAGAAAAAGGAAACGGCTGGAAAAAATAAAAATTGAGTTAATGCTAAATCTGAACATATTTTGACCTAAAAATCATATTTGGCATATAAAAGTAAAATTGATTTTTTCCGGCTGTTTTCCCCCTTTTTATTGCAAAGGTTCCATATATTTAAAATATTTATTCACGCTCTTATAAATTTTCCTAGGAACACAATGATTATATTCTCTCAATGTATTATTAAAGTCACCTCGATTGTTATTCTTCAAAAATCACTTTAGTGGATGAAAGATCAGCAAATTTGAAAAATCAATATAGGCATAGAAAATCAATACTAACTTATTCAGATGATGATGATTCCGATGTAGGTAACGCAAATGTTACATTGCTCTTTATGATTGTGAATCAGTTCAGACGAATATTGATTCATTTGCTAATTAGAATGATTTTGTGTCATATGGAATTGATAAATCTGTTTGTCATCATGTTTATATCTGTTGGAAAACTGAAACTAATTAACTAATAAAGATTGTAAATTGTTTACATTGTTATTGAAATCAAATTATCTATAGGCAAGCAACTTTTATCTTACCAAATATATTGAACTCATAGAACCATAACCACAAATGTAATTCAATATCATCAAAAAATCTATTATAAAAAAAAATTTTATTAAAATTGTCAAAAAACATAAAATTTTTTTTTATTATATTTAATAAAATTAAATATTTTTCTATTAAAAAAATTTTATTATAAAATTACAATAAAATTTTTTAATAATCAAAATCTTTAATATAAAATCTTTAATATTTTTAAAATACAATTTTTTAAATGTTTTTCTTAGTTTTATCTAAATAAAATGCGATAAATCATATTTTAAAAATGAGTTAAAATTTATTTTAAAATCAATAATTTTATAAAAATAACTAATAAAAGAAAATAGCAATATAAATTATTCTAAATATAATTTAATATACTTTACCTTTATATAAATCTACTTATATAAATTATATAAAATATCAAAAGTTTTATTAGTTAAATTTACATTTTAGTTTAAATAATTTTAATATTTATATAAATATTTAAGATTTATAAGATTTTTAATAATAATATTAATTTTATTTATTAATAAATATATTAAGTTTTTATAAAATTCATATATTTAACATAAAATTTATTTAAATATTAAAATTCAATTATCAAAATTAATAATAATAAATATCTTTAATTATTTTATAAATTATAATATGAGGGCTAAGCTATTAAAATCACCTTACGGGATAAGAAATTGATTTTGAGTAAATAATGATTAAAAAAATGTTACACCACAATAAGCATTTTCAACCAATAATAAATTGTTCTATTTTTAAATATTAAGTCGAATTAATTATTAAGACGATACTAAAATTTATTATTTTTACTATTAAATTATTATTTTATAATATTTAAAATTTTGCTTATTATAAAATATATAAATTTTATTATTTAAAATTATTTTACAGGACTAATTTTTATAAAACTTGAAATCAATTTCGTAACGAGATTTTGCTATTAAAATCACCCTACAGGACATTATTACACTAATTTTATTGAAAATCAAAAAAAAAAAAAAATTTTTCAATAAAAAAATTTTTTTTGAGGGGGTATGAATACCCTCTTAAGACCCACATTCAAATACACATTCTAACTATTAATAATGGTTTTAATTAAAATTAAAAAATTTTGAATTTTATAAGGATCTGAAACTTTTTTAACTTTTTAAATAATAAATAATGTCAATCATTTCCAAATTTAATGTCAATTATTTCTAAAATCTTATTTTAGATTTTTGACTGATGTTACACAAAAAAATGAGAAATTTTGACAGACCTAATTGCTTGCTTTGTTAATAAAATAATCGACTATAAAAATTTAACTAAATAAAGTTCATATATCATATACTAATATGAATCAAAAATCTCAACTTTAGTTAGTGGAGTCCCGTAAGGTGATTTTAATAGCTTAGCCCCCATATATCAATATTTATAATAAATTAGTACTATTTATATATATCAGTATTTTTAATATAAATTAATAATATTTAATATATATCAGTATTCTTTAATGTATATTAATATTTATTTCAGTATATATTAATAAGTATAAATACATATTAGTATTTTTCAGTGTATATTGACATTTTTTCAATAAGTATTAATAAGTATTAAAAGAATCTAAATATCTCTCATTTAATTCACAAATAATATAAATAATATTAATAAAATGTATTTTTTATAATAATTTAATTAATATTAATGCTAAAATATAATTTTACTATTTTTAAATTTTTTTTATTAAGTTAATTTTAATAAATTCAAAAACATTAAAATCTGATTACTAATTAAATTAAAAATAAAATAAAGAATTTAAAAATATTCTGTAATATATATTCTGATCAGAAATAATATATAAATTCTATGTAAATTCTAATATGAGTTATATTAAAAATATTTAAAGTCTTGTATTATATTTGTCAAAATAATTTGCTTTTTATTATTTTAACTAGAATTTTTCTATTTAAAATAAAAAAATTATCTTAGATTTATGTTTTAAAAAATCTAGATAATAATAATAACCTTGAAAATTCTTTAGCTAATCAATATTCTTCTAGTTGAATAAAACTTAAAAAATATTTTTTTTGCATAAAAAAAGATATAAAATTACTATATATGAGAAAAATCAGTTTGCAAATAATTACAATATTTTATAAATATATGCTAGATTTTCTAAATCAATCAAAAAAAATAAGCATATAAAAGATAATCTTAAAAAATTTAAAAAAAAAATAAGAAAATTTCAATTATATATACTAGCTAAAAAATAGATACTGCAGTTATAATCAAAAAAATGATTTTAAGTTTAAAAATGAAATAAGATATTTATATTAAAGATAAATAATCTTAAACTTTTAATTATTTATAAAAATATTTCTCTTGCAAGTATTAAAAATAAATTTCCTATAAAATCAAAAAAAAATAAGTTTATACTCAAAGATAAAAAAAAGAGATATAGATTCTTTAATCAAGATTAAAAAAATTAGAGTAGAATATTTCTTTAGTATAAAAGAATTTAACAAAAATAAAATTATTTAAATATAAAGTATAACTAAAAATATAAAACAAATTAATAAAAATATTGATTTAGATTTAACAAAAAGTAATTTAAAAAATTCATTGATTATAAAATAGAATAAATTAATATAGATTGATTATTCTAATATTTAATATTCAGTAAGCTCACACTTTATTCTAATAAATCCTTTTTTATATATATTATTTTTGATCATTTTAATATAAATGATTAAATCTTACTACAGTCAACTCTTTCTACAACGAATTTTGATATAACGAATTTTACAATACAACGGATTTTCAGTGTCAAACAGATTTTTAAATATAAAAAAACCCTTACTATACCGAATTTAGTAATTAAAAATTCGTACTATGTTTAACGAATTA
>CAJVPP010003879.1:0-10543 GCA_910592005.1 Funneliformis mosseae | reverse complement strand
GTTATGTATTTTTTAAATAAAAAAAAATTTTGAATTTACTTACTTGTAGCCAGAGTTAGAGGCGGTCGGATACTTATGACCGCTACTGTATATTGATAGCTATTATGAGGTATGGTTTAATAATTAACTTTCATGTGTTCTCAGTTGTAATTCTATTTAGATTTTTTTTAACCTTTTTGATTTCTTTTAGTAATTTTATGAAAGTGCGGCGGCTGAAAGTAAACAAGCCGTATTAAAATATAAAGCAATTCAAATATCAATTTATAAGGATTTACAGCATCACTTTGATTTTTGGTATCCACTTCCAGAATTTGTTCCTTTTAAAAAACGTGTTAAAAGTTTTAAAAATGTCATTCATCAAGATAAATATATATCAGAATTTTGTTAAGGATCTAGAATATGATCAGATCAATATTCAATTTGGCATTTTTTTTGTAATACGTATTAGTATTTTGCCACGTCATTACGAATATGTAATTATTTATTTAAAAAATAAAAAAATTGGTATTAATATTTATTTCACTTGCAAAATTTGAACATTGAATTCGAGACGGAAAATGTTTAATATAACAAAAAGCAAAAAAAAAAGCAGTATGACTAAAAAATTCAAAATAATAAATAAAACTATGAAACGTTCACGTCTTTTAGATGAGGTTGAAACCAGCCGAAAATTCTTTAACCGGTTAATAACGGTTAAAATATTCGTTAACAGGTTAATTAACCGGTTAAAATTAACTTTGGCCAGTACTACAAATTTGGCCAGAGTTAGACAATAATTTGCAATCATAAAAATCTTAATTCTGGCCGGAAAATGAATTTCGGCCGGATTTAAATTCATCTATTTTAACCGGTTAAAAATTAACCAGTTCCAACCTCTATTTTAGACAGGAATTCTAATAAATAATTTCGAAGGAACTGTCAAACGTTAAGATTTTCTTATTCCATTATTATTATTATTATTATTATTATTGAATTGCTTCATGGCACAGTGAATGAATGATTTATTTTTTACAATTTGTGCTTTTTAGGTTCCTTTAAATTAGTTCGGATTCAAAAATTTTTGGGCAGCGAGGTATGGTGGCAGTGGGGAATATGTCTCAGGTCTCACTAATTAGCATAATAAAAGAACTGGCTGGTGGAAAGTTGCTTAACTTTATTTTGAAAGATTTTTTGAGTTTCTAAAATAATTTTAACGATCATACTAACAAATAATTTTTTTTTTAAAATTTTTAGGGTATCATTGAATTGGGTATTTTATACATATCTAATACTTACGCGGTTCGGAAACTGCGCCCCGATACCGAAAAATACAGCCTAAAAATTTTTCAGTAGTACCTTATTTGTCACATGATTAAATTCTTAATACCATAATGCCGGCCAAATTACACCGCTGTAGACGAGCCCTTAAATTGGAATTCACGATTTTCTTTTGTATTTCTTTATTTGAGTAATTCAATAGATAGCCTAAATTGGAATTATCGTTAATATTAAAATTGATAAGCTAACTGGAATGTTTGTATTACATACATTTTTGTGCTCCATTTTTTTTGGTAGATAGAAAACCGGTACGGTACGATTCGCCAGACCAGTACGGTATGGTACGATGTCAAATTTCGTATTTTTGTATTTTTTCTTTTTTTTTTTATTTAATGTATTTTTTATATTTTTTAATTTTTTTTTTATTTAAATTCCTTCCCAGTATATATATATTTTTAATTGATTTTTTTTCTTTTTTTTCTTTATTTTATATTTTATTATATTCTTTTTAAATTCCCCCCAGACTTTTTATTTTATTTTTAATCTTTTATTTTTTCTTTTTTGTTTAGTTTCGTTTAGTTTCCTTTTTTTTTTATTCTTTTTTTATTTTTATTTAATTTTTTTTTTTTACTTTGTGATTTTCCTTGGAGTTTCGCAAGTAATTTGCGATTTTATTTTTTTATTTTACTTTTTTTTTCTTTCATTTCGTTGTATTTTTTTTAAGTTTTTTTGTATTTTCTATTTTTTTTTTTATTTTGTTTATTTGTTTTTTTCTTTTTCGTTTAGTTTATTCTTTTTTTATTTTATTTTATTTTGTATTTCATTTGTTCGTTTTTTTTATAATTTTTCTTTTACTTTTTTCTTTCTTTTCTTATTAATTTTTATTTTTTATTCCATTTCTATACTTTCGTTTTCATTTCATTTATTTGATTTTTTCATTATTTTTTGCAATTCTATACTTTCGTTTTCATATTATTTATTTGATTTTTTCAATTTATTTTTCAATTCGTTTCTTTTTTACTTTTTTTTTTTTATTTTAGATTTTTTTTCTTTTTCGTTATTTTCAA
Source organism: Funneliformis mosseae (assembly GCA_910592005.1). Classification (NCBI taxonomy): domain Eukaryota; kingdom Fungi; phylum Glomeromycota; class Glomeromycetes; order Glomerales; family Glomeraceae; genus Funneliformis; species Funneliformis mosseae. Next base: position 8,219 of record CAJVPP010003879.1, on the reverse strand, counting down.
AAAATAAAATAAAAAGAATAAAAAAATGAAAATAAAAATAAAAATAAGATTTGGCATTTAATTCATTATATCAAAATTCGTTGTATTTATAAAATAAGTAATAAATAAAAATAAATTTTACAAAATTTCATTGCGTACCGTACTGGTCTGGCGAATCGTACCGTACCGGTTTTCCATATACCCCCCCGGTCGGTCAACTGGTCAGTTAAAATCGGTCAGAGGCCTTTGACCGACCGTTGACCGACCACGACCGACCGTTACCATCCCTAATAAAGTTACCTATTATAAAATTAATGCATTAATTTTTACACAATATGACTTGGACCATTATAGTCCATAATAATAATGGTATGAATCCATTTTCTACAGTCTAATGATGCTGCCCGAAATGCAGAAAATTAGTTAAACTGATGTTTAAAAAAGTCAAGTTGTAAACCTATACGAAATTAGAAAACTACATTCAAAACCCGAAAATTGGTTAAAACAGATTTTTACAAGCAGACATTTATGTATTATAATATCTAGTAACTGAATATTTATCAGCTTTTTATTATTAATAATTAGAATTTAAAAAGTAAAAAATATAATTTATAAACTCACCTTTGGTTAATAGCTATTATATGATAAATAGTTTAGGCATTAATTTACAACAAAAATCTTAAAAATCATAAGGCCGTGCAACTTCAAATTTTCGGTTCACGTCATCCGACCGGGTCAATTTTAACAAAAAAAAAATTTATATATAAAAAGTTTATCATGTGACTTATAAAGTGTAATTTTATTGGAAGATTAAAGCTTTGTTGTATTATCGTTATGTATAAATGTTTCCCAAGCAATACATTGTGCTGAAATTTTTTCTCAAACTAATGTTTTTGATGGGTTAAACTTTTTATTTCGCCGTGGCTTTCTTTTAAACAAAATCTGATATGCCAATTATATTAGGGTATTCAAAATTGGTTGATGCAGATTTTCAAATTTCAAGAAATATGATTGGCTGAAATTTTTATCGTCAAGGTGTAGTTTAACGGCCTACAAAATGTTTACTTAACCAAATTTGAAAACACGATTTTATAAAAATACCAAAATATACATCGATTTTATTCAATTTCGCGCACTAAAAAAAAATAATAATTGGTTAACACAAAGTGCATCAAATTTTGCATCAACCAATTTTTGAATACCCCTATTATGTAAAGGTCACCAATCAGATAGCATAATATTTATATATAAACTTTTTTTATAAAAAATAATCATTAATAAACTCCGGGTCTCCGGGTCGATTTTTAAATTTCAAAGTTACGTGAACCGAAAAATCAAATTTGCATGGCCTAAATTATAGATATTTTTTCAATTAAAGCTGATATAGAGAACAACAATTCTCGTCCAATATTATGAGTTTCAAAATTAGATAATCTTTAGATTGATATGTTTAAATTTTTTAAGCAAAAAATTTTTTTTATTTATTTAAGAACTAAAATATTAACGTCAAACATGTTGCTCATAAATTAATTTATATTCATTTTTAATAAGATTATTATTATAAAAAAAAAAATCTGCGATTAAATGAAAATTTTTAAAATCACAAATATTCGAATTATCACGTGTACATGAGATCATGCAGAAACATTTAATCTATCGGACACTATGAGGGAGTATTTTCAGGCGTTTAAAAATAAAGAGTTCTTTCGGAAATTATTGGATTACAATGTAAGTGAGTGATGAGGAAATTTTATAACTTAATACAACTGCATATATTATTTTCACTAACAAATTACAATAACATTATAAAGACTTATCATCGTCCGGACGCTTACAAAATTTTAATAAACATTTATTATTTCATTGTTTTCTACTTAAATCATACAAGGCAAAAAATATTGATAATAAAAGGAAATTGTCGCACAAAGTTTAACAATATGATAACCAATTATTAGGATTTTTCAATAGAATATACAGTAGGATGCAAATCTAATCCTAATACTTCTGCATTTAGTCGTTTGGGATGCCATTTCAGCAATACGAGTACCCTAATACAAGCATAAACCAAGATCAACACACCAGATCCAATAGGTATTAACCAGAATATTGGATTAAGTGTATATTTTGTTACAAATGCAACATTAAACGGCGGAATATATACAATACACATGGCAAATGCCGCACCAAGAACTACTCCAATAAAATTACGATGGTTTGAGAACATAAATCTGCCAAATGGAAACCGATGTCGCGATTTGCAGGCGAATAGATTGAACATTTGTTGAATCATAATTGATAAATATACAATAGATTGTGCTTCAGCAGCTGCTCTCAGTTGTATCTCCTTAGTTATCTCATCACCATGAACGTTTATGTAAGATTCTGCATCTTGAGTGAAATAACCTTTTTCAGTTACTGAATTTTGCATCTGACGTGCATCATATGGGGTAATACCATTATGATTCAATACCGCGAAATATGCAACTATTGCGCCGATAGTTTCTATCATGCCAACTTCTAAATATGCCCAGCAGAGAAGTTTTCCGTCAACTAATACTTCCTCATCATTGTTTTCAAGTAATTCCGACCACCATCTTGCCGTAAAAGGCTTCTTTAGTGAATGCAAAAACAATGAGAATCTTGAAGGTGTTATAGGTCGACCCGTTTCCTGATCGGTGATGGTTGGCGTACGATCAAGAGCAATGCGACGTACACGTTCTATTGACTTTGGAGTAACGGGCTTTCTTGGACGTACTTTCATAAGATCTTTTTTGCTCTCTGGTTGATCCCATGCATATGTCAGAACTATAAATAATTCATATCCTAAATCTGTTATCAAGATGAGGATTGGCGACAACGGTAATGGGATAGGTACGACAATATATAACAATGAAACCATGACTTCAGGAGTGATATGAGTGAGCGTGTATTGAATGGACTTTTTAAGATTCGTAAAAATGAGGCGACCTTCTTCAATACCCTTTACTGTAGATGCAAAGTTATCATCAATTAAGATCATAGCTGCTGCCTCCTTAGAAACATCAGACCCGGATAGATTCATAGAAATTCCTAAATCTGCTTTCTTTAAAGCGGGTGAATCGTTTACACCATCTCCAGTTACACCGACGATATGACCCATCGATTGCGCACGTTTGACGATTTCAAGTTTATGTCGAGGAGATGTACGTGCAAAAATAATTTCTTCCTTTTGAAAAATATTATCCCAATCATTATCGCTCAATGAATCTATTTCTTCACCATGAATGACAATAGCGTTATACTCATTATCACGAATCGATTCAATAGGTCTACCAGATTTTTTAGCGACGAGTGATTTGGTATCTGATATGATTAAATTAATTTTGCGACCAATAGATTCAGCGGTTAAAGGATGATCGCCAGTAACCATAATTACTCGAATACCAGCCTTACGACAAGTTCCAATAGCTTCACGAACACCATGCTTTGGAGGATCTTCTAATGAACATAATCCAACAAAACAATAATCACCCAACGGATAATTTTTTTCTTCTTTTTCAAATTCAAAGTTTTCAGGATATTGATCACTTGGCAACAATAATTGTGCGAAAGCCAATACTCTATGTCCTTTTGAAGCCATAAACTCATATATTTCATCATATTTTTGTCTATGCTCATCAGTTAAAGGTATCGCCTTATTCCCTGATAATATTGTAGAGCAAAGTTTAAGTACTCGTTCAGGTGCTCCTTTAATATATAATGTCAACTCGCCCGAGACATGTTTCTTCTTATGAATAGTCAACGCCCATTTTGTTTCAGAATTGAAAGGAATTTCGAAAACTTTTGGATAACTCCTAATAATGTCATCATAATCATCTACATTTTGAGCGGCAAAACGAATTAACCCAGTTTCGGTAGCATCACCTAAAATTTCTCGTTCAGCAAATGGAATATCGTAACGATCAAACTTTGCTCGGGAGCATAATGATGCTATATGGATAATTTCCTGAATACCAGGCGCATTGGGATCGAAAGAAACATCATCGGATTGTACGTTTCGAAGTGGAGAATATATATTTAAGGAAGTCCAAATATAAGTAACGGTCATTTGATTTCGAGTTAAAGTCCCAGTTTTATCTGTAGCCAAAAGGGTAATCGCGCCTAGCGTTTCGACGGCTTGAAGATCCTTGACAAGAATATTTTGTGATGCCATTCTTTTTGCTGCTATAGTTAAAAGAATAGTAACAGTCGCTGGCAACCCTTGAGGAACCCATGCGACAAGTATAGCCATTGCGAAACTCACGTTAAGAGCGAAAACATTAACTATTTTAAAACTAATTCCAAAAAATATTATAGCACATAAGGTGGCAATCGTTGCTATGATTCTTACAAATCTATCAGTTTCTTGTGCTAAAGGTGATTCATTCCTTTCTTCACCGGCGGTAAGACCAGCAACTTGACCCAATATAGTCGCATCGCCAGTTCTAATTACGATGCCATAACCTTCACCTGACACAACCAATGTACTATTAAAGCAAAGGTTAGAAGCCTCCAATGGGTTCTTTTGAGTACTTGTTGCCTTTGTCCTTTCTTGTGGTTCTGATTCACCGGTAAGGGATGAATTATCTACTTTCATATCAGTTGCGCTGAATATAAATAGATCGGCAGGCACTTTATCTCCCATCTTTACAAAAACTACGTCACCGAGAACCAAGGTAGATGCTTGGATTTGCGAAAGCTGGCCTTCTCTAAGAACATAACAATTCTGCGGAATCATATTTAAAAATGATTCTAAAATTGCGGCTGACTTTTGCAGCTGATAAAATTCAATAAGTGCATTCAAAAAGGCCACGCCGAGTAGAATAGCTCCAAGGTAACTCTATAAAATACCGAAATTTAAATAAAAAATTGTTATGGATTACAAGTTGAAATTATTTTTAAGGTAATTAACATACATTGGATTGATTATTTTTTGGATCTATAGCAAGTACAATGTACGTTAAAATTCCCGCAACAATAAGTAATATATTGAATAAAGTACGTAAACAATCAAAGTATTTTAAGATGGGATGTCTCTTGCGAGGTGGCGTGAGAACATTTGGACCATTTTCTTCCAATAACTTTCTAGCTTGATCCGTACCCAGTCCCCGTGACTCTGCAGGTTTAGAAATATTGATATCAACGCGATATCGCTTGGCGATTTCTTCGGGTTTATATAAATGTTCATCCTATATTATAGAACATGAATAAATGATTTAAATCGATCGGGACATAAATTACGATATAAAAAAAAAGAAAAAATTAAGCCTAATAAAAATAAGATGATATTTACAATGTCTACATTTTCCTCGTTACTCTTCAAATCTTCCTTTTCTTTGACTTGATTTTGCTCTGCAGGAATCCGTCTTTCGCTCGGTAAAACCTTTTTAGCAGAGGTAGAAGCTTCTTCTGATATCTCAGTTTCGTGTTTGATATTTTCCGACATAATAAAATAAATAATTCAAAAAATTTTTTTTTGAACATTAAAATCTTTCAATGGATAATTTATAACCATTGCAAATCAAAAAAAAAAAAAAATGTCAAACAGCAATCAACGATTGACAAATTAGCCCGGTTTAACCGACACTAGAATAGATCTCCTTAATTTTAAATAATATTATTGTTCTCGCAATAAAAAATCGTTGATCAGATTCTTTAGAACTTTCTGCAGATCGCGTTCCAATCATCTTAAATTAATTTATACTTAATTGCTTAAATTTGTACTTTACTTGACATCAAATTTTTCGAGCCGTTAGAATTCGAAAATTTGGAGAATTTAGTAAATTGTAACGAAGTTCGAAACCTGTTGACGTTATTTCGGATTCGTCATTAAACGTTGGCGTCATTCCGCAGAATTTTTGATCGATGATCAAATATTCTATTACGAATTATGCATGCTATTGTATTCTTATTTTGAACGAATCGCGTATGCAGTTTAATGAAATGATATGCACGTCTTTGATAAGTAGAATTTTTGTGTCCAGTTATGTATTACAAATAAATAAAATTTTAGAATTATTAATCGTTTGAGCGGGTCTATTGGCACAGTCTTTATTTTTATGTTGATGATATCTAAAAATAGTAAATTTATTTTTAGAATTTTGATTTTTCTATAATGGTTATAGCATTAGAAAAACACGTTGAGCTTTATTTGAAATAATTGACCTTTAAATATTAATTACATTTTATATAAATAAATAAGGCAAAAATCGATGGGGGATCATTCTAAATTTGGTTTAGAAATTTACAATATCAGACTTAACAAATAAGGAAATATCCGTAACCTTACTATTTTTAATGTTTTATTGGGGTGTAGAATTGCACATTGAAACCCAAGTTCAAATTAGGTAATAACAAGTCCTGAGGGCTCCCAAGCCCGATTTTCGTCTAAAGTTAGAAAAAACATTTGGATTGGAAGCATCAATCCAATTTTTATACCATAAAAATACACATCACTGCTCTTTGGTCTTTTGAGTTAAATATTACCCAATTAGGAAAGTTATTTCAATTAAAATAGTATGTGCAGGAACAATATTAATAATAAATGAAAATTTAATGAATTATTAAAAATGAAATAAATAAAAAGATTCTGAAATCAAAGGTCAGAGTCAAATTTAGGTTAGGAGAAAATTTTCGGAACAAAAATTCCCTTTTTGTAAAGTGAACCTCACAACAAATACTATTTTATTAAATTTTTTTTTTTTACCAAAGTACACTTCTAAAAGTATTGAGAAACGGGTTGTAGATCTCCTGGAAGGCCTCCCGCTTATTAAAAAATTGTTAAAATCGTTCTAAACTGCTCTAAAAATGCTCGATTAATTTTTAGTGAGATTTTTAACGAGGAATTGTGTGTAACAGTGAAAATGAAGTGAAGGTTTTTCGAAAAGAAATCGTGAATAAATAGGTGAATTGACTTATGAGAGCAGCTAGAATGCAGTGAAATTCTCCTTATTCACATTAATAGTACCCTTGTTGCGCTTCCTTTTTCTCCAAATGAAAAAGTTAATTTTTAGGTGAATGACGATCCAATTAGAAAAAGTGAGGTGACCGTTTCTCCAGAATAACGAATGTGTTAGGTTGGTTCGAGCATATAGTAATCCTACATAATAAAACAAAAAAATGTTCAAGAAACTATTTCAATAAATTATCTCAAGAATGACAAATAAAATGTACGTCTGGTCGTATAAAAAAAATCTTTACTTTCTGTTGGTCTTCACATGTGACGAACAATTTAGATGCAGTAACACAAACAATATGTTAATCATCTTTTTTGTTTTGTAAAAAAAAAAAAACAAATCATATTCGATAACGAACGTTACTTCACGTCATGCATCAAATAAAAACTAAATGTATGATACTATCAGCATTTGACAAAAGTCAAACAACTCCTATTATAATGATAATAATTTTTAATTTTCATATATATATTGTACTTTACATAATTTTTACCATTTTTTCAGTTATTTAATCAAGGTTAAATATATGATAACTTTTTGTAAAAGTTTGGAATCTGTAAAAAAAATTAATAGAATCGATGCTGAATGGCTCTTGCAATTTCACAAAAGTCTAGATAAAGTTCCGGACTTAACAACGGGTCCCCGTTCCCTAGTTTTATTATCACTATTTAAATTTTTTATTAATTTTTGTTTTTGTTGTTTTTTTTACATCCTTCTCTCATAAAATAATGATTTTTAGAAAAAAAATGGCAATACATACCGGAAGTCTCATTCGTGTATTATTTGTGTTATTGATTGTATTTTTCTCAATATACTTTTTATCTTCCCCTCTCACCAGTATAGACAATGAATCAACTTTTGATAAAGTTTATTCATCATTAGATCTACTTGAAGCGAGTCGTAGACGTCATCAAGAATTAGAAACCGCCTTAGTAGAAACTCGTATAGAAATAACCGATAAGCTTAATGAATTCTCTTTTCATTCTTCAATTCCAGGTTCAAATATTAAAACAAGTGAAGACTTGTTAAAATTTAGGAGTTATATGGAATGCGTTACAACAAAAGGGAAATGGGTTTATGATGATACACCGAGAGCTTTCCTCATACATAAACTTGAACCCCTTTATGGAAAATGTGATAGTAATTTTATTCCTTTAAATAAGAATTCTTCGATCGAAGAGTTATGGAGTAATGCTAGAAATTCAATAAAATATAAATGGAAAACCCCCAACGAATGCCCTTTACCAAGTTTCAATAGAAAGGATT
>CAJVPP010003878.1:0-10544 GCA_910592005.1 Funneliformis mosseae | reverse complement strand
GTAATGAAAATAAGACTATATAATATTTATATTAAAAAGTAAACTATTCGATACATGTATTATAAAGTCGACTAAACAATACATGTATTATATATATAATATGTATGATATTTGGCGCAGTTGGCAATCATTTTAAGGCACAGTACTAACTGCGGCTAACACCAAATATGTTGCTTATAAAAGTCAATGGTTTACCGGATACCATAGAGATTTCATAAATTATTAATTGCAGCAGCTCTATTTTAGATTTTATCGTCTAATATTAGTATTTAATAATGATATTATATTGTCTAGTTTTGAAGACAGAGTGGATGGTTTTGCTACCTATGTTTTGGGCGGATATTTCAGTTGAGGATAATAATATTATATTTAATTTTTCTTTTTGAATTAAATAAAAATAAAAGTTAGAAAAGTATTTTTTTCAGAATTTCCTAGGATGAATTTACAAAAAATTAGTATAATTTTGTTTCACTCAATTTGATTAATCATATGATTGTTAGCAAAATTGAATGCTTTGTAGTTGAAGATTACGAATTCATATTTATAGTTTTGTTACATTGCCAGAAGCTGTTTATATAAGGAAAATAGCGGCAAATATAGATGTCATTTTTTTTATTGCGTTTTTTCTTTCTTTTTTATAGCTTATAAATAACTAAGAGAATACTTTATAGTTTGAAAAGGTATTTTTAGTTCAAAAAAATGATAGTTTTAAATCATAAGAAAACTATTTTGTTTTGATTATTTCTTTTATTAGTTTAAATTTCTGTTTATTTTGGGATCTTATCTCATCTTTACATAGATGGCGTATTATCTGTTTTTTTATTTGTTGTTTATTTTAGTCTAGTTTCATTAGTACTGTTTTTTTTAGTCTTGTTATTTATTATTTATATAAAAAACAAAATAACAAAAAAATTTAGCAAATTTTTTTCTGACTGTTTGGATTTCATTTTATTTTCATTTTCTTTTCTCCGAAAGAAAACTAATAACTAATTATTATTTTTTAATTATTTTAATTTAAATTGAAGGATAATAATTAAGTTAAATAAAGAATAAGTTATCTTTTGCAATATATTTTGTAAAGAATGTTGATTATTTAGATGTAGGAGCGGAAGAATGTTTTTTTCATAGTAACTGCCTTTTTTTTTAGCTTCTTTCTTCCCAAAAAAATCGGTTATTTAAAACTGATGTTTTTCCTGGCTCATGATCATTTCAGAGCTGAACGTTTCTAATAATCTCTGATGGTTTCTGAATGAACGAACATGATAATGATCAAGAACTATACAAAATGTTTTCTTTCTCGTACGAACGATCCATAACAAATATAGAAAAGAAAAATCTCAGCCAAATATTTGATCATTCAGATAGAAAATTAGGCCGGTCCAAAAACAGACCAGTTCAGTTTCACGAAACTCGAGCCATTTTTTACATGCATAATTGATTAATAATATATTAAGCAAAATGATCTGCTCTTCAGAACTTTAATAACTTTTATTGTGCCGAAAAAAGAATTATACTATTTAATCAAATTATTCAAATTATTCATAACATTTTATTAAATTTTATATTTTAAAATTTGTAAATTTTACTAATTTAAAATTAAGCAGAAATTTTTATCTTATTATAAATAAGAGTCTGTGCTAAAAAAGAGTATTCTTAAGCTATATATTATTTTTGTTAATTTGTTTCATCTATTTTTTATTAGCACTATGACACAAATACTAGTTAATGTAAAAATTAAAAAGAAATTTATGAATAAATTCAAATATTTCTTTATTTGCTTATTTTCTATTTTTTTGTCTAATGAATTAAATATTTTGATGTTTTAAGTTGCTATATGAAATTCAGACATTTTTAACATTCTTTCTTAATACAAAGTTGTCAAACAGCCCTAAATATTTAAAAAAAAATTAGGTTTTATGATGTTCTGTGAATTTTTGATTTATTTTAATAAGCATTTCATTAATGCTAGTAAAATAAAATTTATCAAAAACTGAATCATTTAGGATAGTTTAAAAAATCTTGAATCCCTTCATTTTTTTTATGTTCTCTTTAGATTAGTTAACTTCTGTGAATACATTATAAGTTATTTAAATTTATTTTCATTTTAAATTATTTAATCTTTCAAATTTAAAGATAATAATTTAATTGTTTCAGAAGATCAAACAATATCTCTTTTAATAAAAAATTGGCTACTCCTTTATTTTTTTAAGTTATGCTTCAGACTGGATCTATAAATGGTTAATTTTTAATTATTTTATTAATAACTAAAGTTGCTTGTCTAAACTTATTTTGGATTTAGAAAAATATCTAAACTTTAGTTTTGCTAATAGCTACTAAGGTTTTGATATAATTTCGCATTTTTATAAACTTTGACATAGTTTTATCTTTTCCAGAATTTTGCAAATTTTTTTAATAAGATTTTATTATAATTTCACTAAGTTTCATTCAGTAACCTTATTAATAACTCATAACATTTTTCTTTATTTTAGAAGATTTCTTTTGGATTAATTGCATAATTAATATTTTAATAATCATTTTGATTTTTAATTATTAATAAAAAATAATATTGCTTCTATAAATAAATAATAATTAAGTATCAATACATACAATAAAAATAATAAATTTAATAAAATAAAATAATATCATAATTTATTAAATTTTAAGGTTTATTGCAAATATGTTAATTACTATTCTATAATCTTATATTTTAATAAATATGTAATAAAAATTAAATGATAATGTAAATTATTTTAATTGCTAGTTAAAATTTTCTATTTTTTTTATAATTCTGGATTTGTCTTTAAACTTATATTTATATTTATAATTTAAAATCACTTTAATAATATTACTCAAGAGATTTCTAAATTTTCTTGATCTTCTAAATGAAGATTTGGATTATTATATATTTCTTGATCATCTAATTGAGATTTAAATAATTTAAATTTTAAGTCTAATAATAAAGTAATTAAATTTATAAATTTCTTATTATCACTTATTATATAACTTCTTTTTATATAATGCATCATAATTATATTATTTGTATGATTAATTTCTAAATAAAATATATAAAGTTATAATATTTTAATAATTAACAAATATTTTACAAATAATTACTATTATTATTATAAAGGTTTATTTTTTTAATATAATTTTTAAATCTTGATTTTCTAAATAAAATAAAAGAAAAATTATAATATAAGTATAGTCATTATTAAAAAGTATAATAATAAAATGGCTTATTACTATTAGTATAATATAAAATTTTCTCTTAGATTTACTGATATTAATATCTGTTAATATTAATTATATAAATTTTTAAATCATTAAATCAAATCATATAAGCAAATTCCAAAATAAAATATTATAAATATCTATTATTTACTAGCCTTTAACATTAATATTTTAAATATAATTAAAGTAATTAATTTAATAGTTTATTTATTATCTGGAATATTAAAACTATTTTGCTTATTATCATAAGCTTTTTTTTTATATATAAAAAATCATATTCAAATTAATATTAAATTTATATGAATATTTTAAAGATAATTCTTCTTGCTTTTCTATAAATTAAAATAAAAAATTAATCTACATTTAATTATAAATAGGATATATAAATATTTTATAACTTACTTTTTGTAGTACTTCTTGGTTCAGATAAATCTTTAAAATTATAAAGTTTACTAAATTTTCTGACTAGTAAACTAATAAAATTAGAGCTTATATTAATTTATATATTTAATTATATATTATTTAAATTAATGCTGCATTCTTTATTTTTATTTTGATAATTTGATTTATATATTTTAAAAATTTTATTATAAAGGGTATCAATATCAGATCTTTTTAATAAATCTGCATTCTAACATTGTATTATTAAATTTTATATTTTGATAAAGTTTCTAATACTACTTTTAACCTCTTTCTATTTACAATATTCATTACAAGATTATAATTATGATCATAATTAACAAAAGGTAGTTATTCAAATGAAATCTTCACATAAGTATACCTATACTATAAATATCTAATGTAAATGTATAATCTTTTTTTAAAATAACTTTAGGTGCTATATAAGAAAGATTTCTATATATAGTTTCTAATAGTTTATTAGCAAGGTCACAAAATTCAAAATTACTAATAATTCAATCATCATTATTTTTAGAATATAATATATTTTCTGAATGCAAATCTTTATGAATAGAATTTTTTGTTGAAGAACATTAATTGCATAAATTATTTTTAAAAGTATATTAATTCTTTATTTTCATGTAAGTTAATTTTGTTGTAAAAATTATCTTAAATCTGTATTATATTTACTTATTACTAGAAAATAAGCTTTATTTTATGAATCTTGAGTAAGACCAAAAAATTCAACAAATATTGCTGATTTACTACTTAATATTAATTGTGTTTCTACCTATAAATAAGAATCAAATTGATTAGTTACATTCTTTTTTTTATTTTTTTGTTATAAAAAAATTGTTAATTTTAAAATTACATACCTCTTTAAACTAATTGTTATTAGCATTTTCAATATTTTCTAATATTTTGTGTATTACATATTGATTTCCAAATCTTATTAATTGTTTTCTTATAGAATTCTATTTAAAATAACATCTATTCATCTAAACCGCTGTAAAAATTTCAAAGTATCCACCTTTAGTTAGATACTCAATATTTATAAATTATTATATAGTATCCACTCAACTATTCTATGAGATTGAATTGCTTCAGCTTGATATTTCTTTATTAAATTATCAATTCCATTATTTTCAGATGTTTATTCTGTAAATTTAGCTTTTAAGAATACAATATTTATATTATGATATTGTTAAACATTTTTGTTTGTAGTTTTCACAAATTCTTTTAATTTTTTGATTTAAAGAAACTTTGTTATAGTCAGATAACTCAGTTAACTCTTGCATTGCCTCTAATTTTTCCTCTTTTGTGAGAAATTTATCAGTGTAAATTATTTTTGCATAAATTTAAATTGTTTGTCTATATCTATATTATAATCAATTAATGTAAAATTTTTATTCACTGTATTATAATATAATGAAAAGAAAACTATTGATGTTAAAACAATATATTATTTTAATATATTGTGAATCTTTTCTAAATATTTTCATTTGTAATAAAAAAGAATCTATAACTTCCTTTATATGATAATACTGAATAAATACGCTATTTTTGATATTAGTTGCAAATTATACTACACTATAGATGATCTACAACTGCACTAAATATCATAAAAATGATACATATTAAACATATAATATATGTATCATTTGATTGACTTTATAATACATATATTGAATAATTTACTTTTTAATACAAATATCATATAGTCTGCTTTTTATTACTTATATTATATTCTTTAGTTTTCACTATATGTATTATTTTACTTATTTAAAAGAGTAGTATAGTACTAGTTAATAATTTTATATAAATGTACTTGTAAGATGACCTTGAGTCAACAGAGTTAGATCAGATAGTTTTCTAAATAAGCCTTGAGACTAGAATTATAACTCTATAGTTTAATAAAGTTACTACTACTTTATACTTTCAACCTTCTTCTTATCTTTATTATAGAATTGATCATGATAACCTACTACATAAGTAAATCATATTAAGTGTAATATGATAATGAATTTTTTTGTTTAATAATCATTAATTTCTCTTAAAAAAGGCCTTTGAGATAATTGTGATATCAAGTTTATTAGTTAATTAGCTTAATTTAAGATAATATCAGATCTAATACCAGTTGTAACTTTTTAAACTCTTAAATATTAAAATAAATACTAATAGAAATATTATAAATATTATAGCTAAAATCAGAACTTGTATGACTAATGTTGATCTAAAATAATATTAATGTATTAATTAATATTAATATACATAATCTATATTTTATATGGTTAATTTTATAATGAATATTAATTTTTACTAGCTTGAATCATAGAAGTAAACTATGGATGAAATTATTTATTATTTAGTATTACATAAATGCAAACTTATCAATTTAGAATCATTGTAATACTAAGAATATCTATTACATAGATTAATTTGCTTAACGAAAATTAGGCAAAATTATTATTTTATTTTTTTGGATTATTTTATCGATAATAACAATATATATCATTACAACTTTTTTTTCTCATAAATTTACAAATTGTACAAAATTTTTTATGATTTAATATTATAGATTTTTAAAATTTAATAATTTATTAATTAAAATAATAAAACTAAAATCCATTCCTAACTTTTATAATAAGATATTAACTATACTTATCACAGAGCATATTTTAATCACAACTAAAAGGTTTGTTAAAAATAGATTAGGAATAACTTTGTATTTGTTTTTATGATTATTATCATTATAAATATTTTGACAAATACTATATATTTGATCAATCATTAAACTGACATATCAGAGCTTTATATAAAAATATAATGTGACTCTAGTCTACTTAGATATCTTTCTTGAATTATCTTACAGTCATTTATCAAATTAAATTCTAAACTGTTTAAATTGCTACCTAATAAATTACACTTACAAATATTTAAAAAGAAGGAAATGAAGCAATTAATATAAAAGAAATTAATAAAATAGCTATTAATTAAGAAAATAACAAGTAATTTATTTTATGTTAATTTATCAATATATTATAAAATCAGGTATTGTGATATATCTAATTACATAAATAAGAAAAGTCAAAAAAGCAATAATGATGTTTAATTTTTGTAAGTGTTCGTTTTAAATTAATTTATAATATAATGATATCATAAATGAAAAAAATTAAACTATCATTTTGAATAAGAGGAATCACTAATTTTTTTTGTGAACTATATATAATTTAATTTAATTCTATATTCATTATACTAAAAGATAAAAAGTTTGACAAATGCTTTAAATTCAGTATATTTTTTTATTTTATATAATATTAGGTATACAAATTCAAAATTAAATTTTTAAATAAATAAATAAATTAAATAAAAATTGATATCTTATTTATTTAATATAAATAAAAAATTATTGTTAAAAAATTGAATTTACATAAAATTTTTATAAAAAAAATTTTTTTGACTTATATTTACTTCATAGTCATAAATATAAATATATGTTTTTGATGTATACATTAAAGAAGAAAATAAATATCTCTATAATATTAAATAAAATATTGAAATTTAATTTTAACTTAAAGAAAAAGCAACAAAATATTAATACAAAATACAAGAATTTTGAAAGAATATACAAATAAAAGACAAAAAATTGAGTAATAATTTAATATAAAATATTAGTTTAAAGGGTTAGCAAATTTTTATATAGCATCTAAAGATGGTTCCCATAATTATTTTCAAATTTCAATTGAGTTGCAACTTAATTGCGCCATAAGGAAATTTAATTGTGCCACAAGTTGCAACTCAATTGCGCCATTTTTTTCAATTGCGGTGACCATCTTTAATAGCATCACATCCCAGCTATTCTTCAATATACTAATTATTCTAAAGACTTAAAAATTTTTGGTTGATAAAAATGCTAATTGTCACTATTATATGTTCTCTAATAAGTATATGTGATCTGAAAAATAAATCTAGCTACCATTTTTTATGAAAAATACTAGGACATTTTTAGATCTATTACTTATCTTATCCTAGTTAAAATATTACTAGAGAAGAGCCTAAGATTCTAAATATATTAAGGATTTTAAAGTTTCTCTAAGAAATATCAATATATCTATTTATATTTTCAATAAATAAATTATTAAAGATAAAATTTATTGATGATTTCCTAAATTTGTATAACCTTTTTTACTATTACATACATATTTATGCACATTTCTTTTCTATTTTTTAATTTTATTTTCTTTTAATTTTAAAGAATAACTCCTTCATTTGAAACAATAAATATTAACTAGTTAATATCTTACAGCATTTTTTTATTTGATTCAATTTTGAAAACAAATAAAACTTAAACTTTTCTTTTTATATCTAAACATTAAATTTAACTAAAAATTATAATTACCAGTGATTATATTATAACCTTTAGCTTTAAAAAATGATTGCAATAGAATATAAAACATCTGCTTATTCTCTAAGTACATATCAAAGTTCCCTAACTTCTGTCTTAAGTAGTTTGTCACTTTTCTTATTTAATCTATATACAAGTGAGTTATGCTTTAGGAGTGTATCAAAGTTATCAAATCTAATATGAAAGAAATTATTACTAATAAAGCAAATAAAAATAAAAAAAATAGTAGATCAATAGAAATTATAAAATTATTGATGAAAATAGGTAGTTTATAGCATTTTATTTCTACTAACCTTATTAAATTAGTTTAATTTTATTAGAATTAGACTCCTTTTGATTCTTTTGAAAAATGTTAACTATAAAGAGTTTGTAAAAATATGTAAATGTGTGAATAAATCAAAGTTCTGGAAATATCGAGATAGAATTATAATCATAATCAAATTGTCAAATCATGATTAAGTAGTAACACATAGTGAATTTATTAAATAATTTTTATCTGCTTTTTCAAATTTGCTAGATTAAGGTAAAGTTACTATAAATATACAGATGCTTTATTTGTATCAAATCTTTTCTAATTCAGTACAAAATTCATATGATACTGAGATAACTTTTTCTTGAATTTATTATGTTATTGAAAAAATAAAGCGTAATTTAAATTTATAATAGTTTATAGGATAATCCTTAGCCAACTGTTATTTTGAGGTTGTAATTCATAAAGTTTTGCAAATATTATTTAAAAGACTACTTAATTTTGGTTAGCTCTATTATACTCAAAATATATTAATATCTAAAATGTGTATTTAGGATTTTCTAAATCAGAATATGCAATTGAGATATTTCAAATGTAAAGATCATTTGAAATAGAGGTCTGCAACAGGCTGGATCTAATATAGTAATCTAGCTCAAATCTAAGTTTTAAATCAGGTATAAGCTAGGTATAGGTCAGTAAATATAAGTTTAAAATTTTCTGAGTCAGGTTTAAGTTTAAGATACTAGCCTAAATTTTTTTATAATTTTGACAAAAATCATTATTTGCAGCTAATTTCAAAGGTTATAGGACATGTAAATTTTAGTTTATTAGTACTATCAAATTATTCAGAAATGTTGAAAATATCAATGCTAATTAAATGATTAGAAATTTCTCAATATCAATCAAATTTATAAAACATATTTATATTATTTAACTTTAATAATAAATAATTTATTAAACTTCTATTTAAATATAAATACAATTTGTTTACTATATAAAAATACTTATAATAAAGATTGTTTATGTCTACCTAAAGAATTTTAAAATACATAAAGTTCTTATAGAAAAAAATACTCATGGTGATTGTTAGCATTAATACTGTAATTTGATTAACACTGAGAAAATTTTAATCGTTTAATTAGCACTAACATTTCCAACATTTTTGAAAAATCTGACAGTGTCAATAACTAAAATTTATATATCTTGTAACTTTTAAAATTAGCTATAATTAAAATTTAGTCACTACTGATTGTATCGCTAATAATTATAATTAAGGTCAAGTTGAGCTGGCATTTTAATATATAAATTTAATTCAGACTGGGTTAAGCTGACATTTTATTTCTTGGCTTAAAGTTCAGACTGGTTCAGACTTCAAAATTTAGATTTATGCAGGTTTCTATTTAAAGTATTCACTTATTTTAAATGTGTATTTATCTTAAATGTGCATTTCAGATATCACAAATACACTTTTTGAATATTCTAAATGCGCATTTTAAGTATATCTCAAATACACATTTCAGATATTCAAATGCTAATAAAAGTTTATTTACATTTTTATTTACAATTTAAATAAAAATAATGTATATAAATATTAAATATAAATAAAATATAAATAACAAGTTTGTTATTTAATAAAGTCAAATCATTAGTGATTATTTAGGAAGTCTGAAATAAGTTTGAATTGATTTTTTAAAATATCTTAATTGATCATTTGTGATATTTGAAATGAGTATTTGAACATTATCTGAAATGCGCATTTGAAACATTATCTGAAATAAGCATTTAAAATATTATCTGAAATATATATTTGTGATATTGTCTGACATACACATTTGAGATATCTAAAATGTGCATTTGAAAAATATACAAAATGTTAATTTAGGATATTTATACAAGCTAATATCTCAAACGATCTTTGCATTTAGAATATCCTAATTGTGTATTCTTATTTGAAATATCCCAAATGCATATTTCAGATATCAACACATTTGAAGTACAATAGCTTCAAATCTTGTTGAAATGAAATAGTATTAAAATTGTAAAACATATCATAATCAAATCTATAGCCGCTGTTAACGTTACTCTTTTCATCAAATAAGTTAACTATGATTTGAAATCAGGGAGGCAATAGCTATGACTTAAATCCAATCAACTTGACATGCTATTTATTAGAGTTTATTTGGTTAACAAGAAATAAATTATATGTTTTATGTTTGCAAATTGTTAAGAGTGTTTATTATTGTTATTAAATGTAATTTT
>CAJVPP010003877.1:0-10545 GCA_910592005.1 Funneliformis mosseae | reverse complement strand
ATATTAATAAATTTTGAAATTTCTACAAGAATCTCTTTAGGACAATGTGGAACTATTGATGATATTATAGATTTTAAAGCTATTTGATAAACTTGTTCTGTAGCCATATATATATTGCCTGATACTTTACAAAACTTGGAAGTAGGGGGTTTCTTGGATGTTTCTTCTTTCAGCTTGATGCTCTTTTTCATAGGTACTCCACTTCACACCACTTTTTTTGATGCATAACAATTTCGAGTTTCGCTATTATCAACATACTCAACATATTCGACATTATCATCTTCTTCTATTTCCTCTTTTTCGGGATCCTCTTCCTCTTCTAATATATATTCTTCTATGTATTCTTCTTCAGGATTTTCAGTCTCTTCTACATCATCATGATATACATAATTAACCTTTTTAGTTCGCTTAACTCCAAAACAATTAATCTTTGTATAGCCAGCCTTTCTACAGACTGAGCAAAGATGAACAATTCTTTTAACTAGTGCTTTTTGTATTATCTTTTTAACAGCTTTCTTTGTAGCATTTGTATTTCTAACCTGAGGCTCTGCAAAGGGGCTCCTTCTAACATTAGTTACTTTTCGCCCTAACCTTTTACCAAGTTCATCATAGATATGTGGTCCTAAGACTGAGAGATCTGTTGTTACACCTAAATAATCCAAATCCTTTGCTAAACGAATTATAAATTCATGTTCAGCTTGTGATTCTTTTTGTAGAGATGAATGTGATAGAGTTTCTTCACTGAAGGAGGAAACGCCTACACGTCCACCAGTTTCTAACCATTTATCATTAAGTTGAGTAAAAAAGGCATTAAGATCTGCAAGATTTTCAATTTTAATCCGTAATTCCAAATTTTCAGGTAAATGACTATAAAGAATAGGTAAAGCATCTATACGTGGTCTAATCCGTTTTTCATATGTTTCTGGAGTATCAATAGAAAGAAATTTATCAGATATAAGCACTTTCATAGAAGTCTGTGCTGAATCTAGTTTTATTGCACGATATGTTTCTCAAAGCCATGCTATAAATAATGCTGGAGTAATAACCGCATTTCCTGCATTATTATTAAATGGATTAGGAGGAGTAAACTTTCCCGCCATTTTTCCTGCTAATACATTAGTTTTCACAGCATCATTAAAGACTGCCACTCCTAATGAATTGCCATAATTAATTGCCTGCATAACCTTATTATAATAGTCATCTGGTAACTCTTGGCCATTATATTGCGGTATTTGAGCTAAAAGTGGGGCTATTGCATTTAAAACTTCTGGTAAGGTAGCCATATTTCCTGAAGGGTTGTTTTGTAAATTCAAAATAATTTGCCTCGAATTTAATTCCTTAGCCTTCCATTTTTGACACCGATTAAATACCCAGGTCCGATTAAATTCTGCCAAGTCAGCCTCAGCTTTACGCCTTCGATTTATTAACCGAAAGCCTACCTTTTCTTGTAATAATATATGGTTACACCTTTATGCTCTCTGAGTTCTAAACCACCATACCCAATGCTCATTTGCTTCATTATTATATGCTAAAGTTAATAATTGAGCTTTTCGAAGACATTCATTTCTAACATTTGCCATATTATTCATAAGGTTATTAATCTGTTTATTAACCATATTATGCAAACCTTGATAATGTAAGGCCTCATTTGATATCCTTTACATATGAGTATGAATAGTTGTTAATGTTATTCGTATACCATTCAAGGTATTTTTAGGGTCAAATGATCTATCTCCATCAACATATAATTCAACACGGTCTATAGTTGTAGCAATATCTCTTAAAAGTTCTGGTAGTGTCATATTTTCATGATGTTTTTCTTTAGAAGGTTTATTACTCTTATTTACTTTTTTATCGCTAGACTCGAAAAAAGAGCTATTGCCTTTTTGATCAAAGAAATATGTTATCTTGAGAATTTGACTTTTGAGCTTTTCTACTGTATCTTCTAGCAGAATTATTCGGTTATCTTGAGCGATTAATGCCTCCTCCTTTAGATCCAAATAATCCTGACATTTTTTGAGTTTATGTAAGGTGGAGTGGTATTCTGCTTTTAATCTATCTATCTCATCCTCTCGTGAGATAAGATTTTTTTCAATATATTTAATATATAACTCACATCGCTCTATATCATTTATGAGCTTTTGAATCTTTTCCTTATTTTTATGATAATAGTTTCCTCTTTAGTCAACTTTATTCGTAATTCTAAATTGCTGTCTAGTAAATCGAGATATGCCTGCTCAACTCCTATTGATTTCTATTATCTTAATAGATTCAGGTAAAGCTAAAAAACTAGATATGTCTATTGCATTACAGAAGATTTATTATCATCCTGTTGGATATCAGAGAACTGCTAAAAAATTACACGAAGTTTCTAAAAAAGCTGGGTATGATTTTAGTTTAGACGAAGTGAGAGATTGGCTTGAAAGACAAGCTATATATCAGATTCATAGACCTCATCCTAAATATATTTTTCAAACAAGTTTTACTTCTATTACTACTCTTAATGAAGTCCATCAGGCGGATGTTCTCTACATGCCTTATAATAAAGTAGGACAAGTTACCTATCTTTTTTGTCTTAATGTAGTGGACGTGGCTTCGAGATATAAAGTATCTATCCCTATTGGTGCATATAGTATCAAGAATAGGCAGGGAATCTTAACTTCAAAGACTATTGCTCGAGCTCTTGAGAAAATCTATGATGATCCTGAGTGCCTTCTTGTCTGGCCGGAAATATTTTTAACAGATAGGGGACCAGAGTTTAGAGGTGATTGTGAAAAATTAATGAGAGAACATAGCGTAAAGATTCAGAAGGCTAAGTCTAAACGTACTATAGGCATTGTTGAAAGATATAATAGGATCTTATGGGAGAGATGTGGTTTTTCTCAAGATGCGTCTGATCAATTACTTCCTATTACTGAAAGGTCTCGGGCTTGGGTAAAAAATCTCCAATTAATTGTTGAAGACATTAACAATTCCCTAATCTAGCAAATCGGTATGGCTCCTTCTATAGCAATAGAAAAAGAAAGCATTATTGCTAATCCTTCTTATCCTCGAGATGGTCCTGTAAGCTTTGATGAAGAGAAGCTTTCTAGTGATGTTCTTGTTCGATATTTACTATATCTTAATGATTTGAAGGGTAGAAGACGTCGTGCTGGTAATTTGAATTGGTCCCCACATATTTATCATATTTGTCAATCTATGATGCAAAAAAATCAACCAGTCTTATACTGGCTGGAAGAAGTCCCCTTTGGGCTAATTGATAATGATGATTATATTCTTAAACATCCTAAAAGATCCTTTATAAGAGAGGAATTGATGGTTATTCATGATATTGAGTTACCACCCCAGTGGGTACTTGCGAATTAAATTGATGATAGGAAGTCTTTAGTTTCTTCATTAACCTGTTCTTTTGTATTGAAATAATCCTTAGCTAATTTATAATATAACTTATATAGATCTATAACAGCATTGAGAATTTTTGGATCTTTTTCATACCAAGATTTATAGTCATCCATGATTTGATGATACTTATCCTTAGTTGGAAATAATCTTTTTGCATTTTCTATGATATATTCATCAGGGTCTTCTACCTGGCACAATTTCTTGACTCTTTCTTTATATGATTGCATGAATTTACCTTCTTTTGGCTTTCTATAATAAATGTCAGCCTTGACGACATTTATTAATGCCTGTTCGATTTCTTGATATGTGGGCTTTGTTTCAGTTAATTGAATTTGTATACTCATTGTAAAAGTGCTTGATTTATTATATGATACTTATATAAACTTTTTATTTTAATTAGTTATTTTGATATATAAAAAATAATTACATTATGTATGGTGAATATACTTGCCCCTTTATACACTTCTCTGGTAAAATTTGTGGTCGATCCTGTATGCGTGAACAAGGATGTTCTATTCATTGGAAATATGTTATTAAGTTAGCTAATAAGCAACTTACTCCTTGTAGTGAATGTGGTAGACTTAATAGATCAGCTTCTGGTCGATGTCCTGATCATATAAAAGGGTTTTATGTCTCTCAGCACTATCAGAGGTTGCGTTCTAGGGCTTTAATGAATGGTAGCTAAGCTATTAAAATTTTGGTATCCTATGCTCTGAACTTCTATCTAGAGGTGAGACTTTTATGATCTTATTTGAAATTTTGGTACCTCATCCAGAATTTTGGTACCTAATACCCTTATATATTCGAAAATTTTGGTATTCTGATACTATTTTTTGTCCTATTTTTACGTAAATGAAATAGTTTTAGAATGTGTTCTTGTATATTAAAAAAAATGGTATACTAGAATGTGTTCTGTGAGTTTTTAACTTTCTTGTGTGTATACAAATTTTGGTACTTACATTACATTGGGTACTAAAATTATGATCTTGTCAGCCGATAATGAATCAACTTTAGAATTAATTCTAGGATAACATGAAAATATAGTATGCTAATTAGGCTTGCTTTGATGAACCGCGAGTACACTCGGACACTTCGGTCCTCAGTACTCGCTGTTCTTTTTCAAGGGCAAGCAGAATTGCATACTTTTTTCATTATATTATTTAAGGTTAAAATAAGGCCAGCGTGTTAACAAAGATGGTGTACATCTTAGTCTTGGAAATGCAAAATTTGGGTAAGGAGATATGTTAACTAAATTTAAGCCCTTGGTCGATTTTAAGCATGAAATCAATATTGAATTTTGATATGTTTTCCTGGTCTTGTAGGCTAATTTAGGGTTTAATAAAGATTTCAAAATTTTGTATATCAGAAAAGTAGCCGGGGAGGCTATAAACTTTTGAATACCTATTTTGAAATTTGTCTCAGAACCCCCATAATGGCCTATATATAGTTACATTTAATGAAAAATAAATACTTAAATAATGGTTAAAATAAATTTATTATTAATACTAAATCTTTAATGTAAATAGCAAAAAAAAAATTATTAATAAATAAATTTAAATATTATAAAAGTTAAATATATCATATATTATATTAATTTAATAATAATAATTAAAAAGGTATTTTAAATATCAGAAAAATTATATCATTTTTTATAATATTTATTAAACTAATCTAATATTATAAAATGAATATATACTTTTTAATTTTAAAAAAAATATATAATTTATAATTAAACATCTGATAGATTATAATTTAAATATTTATAATTTAATTCTAAATTAAAAATTTTATTAAATTTTTTTTATTTTAAGTATAGTATTATTTTATATTTGATTTATATATTAATATATATTTTATTTTTTATATTAAATAAATTAATTAAATATTATTAATTAAGTATTTAAAAACTAATATTTTAATTTATATTAAAATTAAAATTATTTTTTAATAATCTAAATGTAAATATTATTATACTTCTATAAATTAATAAATATTAATAAAATTAAAAAGAAAAAAATTATATATTTAAAATATACAGTTAACTCTTGTTATAATGAACTTTATATTCTAAATCTCAACTTTATTATAAGGCTATAATGAAGATTTTAAGAGATTTTATTGGCCAATTTATTATAATAAGAGTATTTTTATTATATTTATTCAAAAATTCATTATATCAAGAGTTTTCTATATTAAGAGTTAACTGTATGCAATTATTTTATAATATATTATATAAAATATTTTAAATAGTATTTTAAAAAATAATATACTAATATTTAAAAACCTCAGATATTATATATAAAACTTATAAAATAATTTGCATAAAATTAAGTATTTTTTATTTCTTTCAAAAAATAATCTAATTTACTTAAAATTAAATTAATTTTTTCAAATTTAATTTAATTTATTAATAATATTTAAAAAAAAATTAGTAAATTAAAATAAAAATTAGTATTTAAAAAAAATTTTTTTAATTTAAATATAATAAAATTAAGTTTTTTAATAAAATAATTCTTTTTATTTCTATTTATTATTAAGTATATAAAATATTTAATAATATATAAATAATATATAAATATAATAACATAATATAATTTATATAAATAATCTATTTATTATTTCTTTAAGCATTTTATAGGCAAATTTGCTTGTAATTTTATTTAATAATTAAAATTATTTATAATAATTTAAATATTTTTTAAATAAATATATAATAAATTATTATGAAAAAAAGTTAAATTTTTAAACTTATATATCTTGCTATCTATTAATCTCAGAGATATAAAAATATAATCATTTAATTAGTCTTAATGAAATAAATCTAAAAAACTAAATTTTATTTTCTATAATTATTAGATAATAAGTTATTTTAAAAAATTAATATTATTAATTTTAAAAATTTAAAAATACTATTATTAAATATATTTTAATATGATAAATTTTCATCTTTTTATAATTACTAAATATTAAAATATTATAATTTTTTTATAATATTTTATAATTAATTTATACTTATACTTTAATAAATAGTTTTATATAAATAAACTTAAAAATTTACAAATTATTAAATAGTAAAAGATAAAATTTAGCAAAATTATATTAAAATCTTATTAAAAAAAATATAAAATTCATTTTTTTTAAAAAAATTTATTTTAGACTCTTGCATTGATTTTAATAATTTATGCAATTTATAAATATAAAACTATTATTATAAATTTGCTTAAACTTATATACTGCCCTACAATAAATTACCAGATTTTATAAATTTTACTTAGTAATATATAGTAAAATTGAAAATCTTTAGGTTGCATAAAAGTTTACAAGTTTCAATAAAAGTCATCTGATTTTTTTTTATTTTATAGCTGATTAATATAGTTTTTAGATATTAAAATAAAAAAAGAAATTTTTTAGAACATGAAAAAATTTTCTCATATTGAAGTATAAGTAACAATTTTTTATATGTTTTTACATTTTTATATATAAAATTGTGTTATATATTACTTTACAAATGAGTATTTTTCAGTATTTTATAAATAGAATATCTTTGAATTATATTTTTAAAATTATAATTGATTGTTTATTAAATAAAAAAAATTTAGAATGAAATTATTAAAAATTCATAAACTTTTATGCAATCTAAAATTCCTCAATTTTACTATATATTACTAAGTAAAATTAATAAAATCCAGTAATTTATTGTAGGGCAATGTATATTAAAATATATTTTTCTTATTTGATATATAAAATAATAAGTAATTTTTCTTTTTTATCAATTATAAATTATTTTTTTATTTAATTAGAAGTGTAGATTCTAATTTATTAAAAAATGAATAAAATTTTAAATTCTAACAATAGCTGATAATATAAATTTTAGTATATTTATCAAATAAATAAAGTAAATAATAATTAGTCTAGAGTGTAGTGAAGGACTATTATAGTTTAGGCTCAGTGACACAAAATGTCATTCTATCCGCCCGCTTGACCTATGAGATAATGACGTTCAGTTACTATATTTGTCAGTATTGCTCGTGATCATTTCCCAAATCTTATCAAATTTATTTAAAAACTTTTTGCATTAAAAAAAAATTTTGCTTTATATTTTTTTTTTATTTGTATTGCCATTTTTTCTGAGAAATGTGAATTAAAATAATATTTTGATGCTTTGTTCCTATTTTTTTTAACACTTCATACTGTTATATTAAATTGTGTCTTCTTCTTCGATATTAATAAAATTAGTCGTCCTTTTTGAGTTTCCTTTCTTGTAACCTTCGCAAATTCTTTATATGAAGTAACCTTTCGAATGTGAACTGTTTGAAGGAGATATTGTTTAATGAACAGACGCGTGATATTGCGATAAAAGAATATTTTTACATTATATCCCTAGAATATTTTCTCCACATCTCTGCCACATTTCCGCCACACATCTCTGCGCTTTTTACGCTTCAGACTTCATAACGGCCCTCGCTGTTCCCTAATTAATACATTTATTATATTTAATATTACCTCATTTTTATACTAATTTTTTATATATAGGAGATAAGCTATTAAAATCACGTTATAGATCATATGATTTATTATATTTGTAAACTCAATTTTAATAACAAACCTCCTATATATTCTCTTTTTATATATTATTTAATTAACTTTATATTTTGTAAAAATTTATTTTATATTTATAATAAATAAATAAAATAATTATATAATTTTTTTACAAATTGATAAATTATAATTCATCAAAATGTTTTTATAAATAAATTGTGTAAATTATATATTTTATTTAGATTATTTTTAATATACAATTTTATCATTTTAGATAGGTCATCAAATACTTTATAGTCATATTTTATATAAATTAAATATAATTTTTTTAAATCTTTATAATGCTTATATAAACTATTTTTAATTCATAATATAAATATGGATTAATTTGATTATAACAACATGTTATATTTAATATATGTAATAACCTCAAAAAATAAGATCAGATAAGATCAAATAAAAATCAGATTTATTAAATAAAAATTTTTTTAATATTAGATTTTTTAGGTTTATCTGACTATAGATAAATTTCTATAAAATACTAGTAATGTTAGAAAAATTTCAACTTTTCTTTAATGCTAATTAACATTATTAACAATTATTGCTGATCATTTACTTATATAGCATCCTAATATAAATCGAAATTTAATTGCTATTTTTAATGTTTGAATGTAAGAATTAAAAACATTCTTTTAATAATCTATCTATAACTTGTTAAAAGAATATGATTAAAACCAATGATCAAAATATATATATTATGACCTAAAATATCATAAAACTAATTAAAAAATGAATAGAATACAATAAACGAAGAATGAATAAATACCTACTGATTTTGACATCTTGCACTATTATGTCCCGATCGACTACATGTACTACAAGTATATTTTGCACATGATTTCTTTTCAGTTAATGATTTGTACTGCTTTGTTTTTAGATGTTCTTTGCATTGTAATACTAATGGATTTTCAATTTATTCAAGTTCATTTTCTTTATTAGTATCATCAACTTGCATTGATTCAGTTTGTGTAATAATCATTTCTTTGTGCTGATTAATAAACTGTTTTAGCTATTTAATCATCTCACTATGGCTATCATGTTCAACAGCAAATTGAGCTGCTTGCCATGCAAGTCTCTACACTTCTCCTTTTTTTGCTGCATAACATAAAACAGTAGTAATAGTCATAGGAATTGTTAAAGGATTTGGAGTAAATATCATGCCTGAAAAATTTTGTGTAGTCTCTTAGTTTACAAAATAACAGGTTTCTGCCATCACATTCTTGTCTTTTTGATTATCAATATACTACTGCAAAGGTATCATTTGGATTTGAAATCCTGCGATTGTTGAAATTATCATTACTCAAAAAATAATAGTGATAAACAACACTACAGGATATATTAGACATATATGAATAAAGATATGAAATAAGATCAACTACTATCACAAAATGCATATGCTTTTTATTCTTAGATCGTATATCTGTAATCATCCATACTTCACGAATGCTATTTTCACCAACTTCAGCAATCATTGATTTTAATAGAATTTGCTTAGCATCATATAGGTCCTCAATAAATCCGTTTATTATATTAATATCTGAATCTTATATAGCAAAAATTTTAGGTGTTAAGTTTTGTTAATAGTTTTAACCCCAAAAATAAATCACAATTACCTCAATTATATCTGATTCTACTTTATTTGCAATAAAGTAAAGATATTGTACTATTTCTAAGCGTTCAGTAGATAAGATGTGAGGCGTCAGATATTTAGACATCATTTTATTAATTTTGGGAAAAAGATTCTTGCCAACTGATGTGATTCCCATATAATTCAATAGGATACGATATTTGAAAAAATGATTCTATTGCACCTAATTTTCAAGATTTACTCAAAGACACTGATAAGTTTATATAAGGAACTGTTATTTTTTAGCTCACGTTTGATAATATTATTAAAACTCTCAATACAAGAAGTAGTCTGTATTCTTACAGTAAATATTTTTGATATAAATACGCGAGCTCACGCTTGTCGACTAGGATAGAGGACTTTCATTAAATAATCTTTTACACTGGGGTATTTTTTGATAAGACTTGACTATCTTTTATAAAAAGTTCTTCACACACACTATTACGGCATCTAAAAAAATCACAAACCAAATTATCGTATTGATCAGAAAGTTTGGATTTTAGGTTTTTTAGTAGATTTTCACTAATGTGAAAAATACAATAGATTGGATAGGCTGTTAAATATATTTGTCTGATTGCTGCATCTGCAGCAGGATCTGCATTAGTAACAAATACTAATGGTTCAGTTATCATTGCCTTTTTTATATACTCTAAGATCCATTTATAGAAATCAGTTATTTCGTCAAATACAAGAGCTTGTGCAATAAGATGTGACCTAGTATTGTTGTCAACGGCAAAAAAAGTAAAAGTGGCATTTCATAACGATTAGTCTTAGCAGTATTATCATTCAAAATAACATCATAGTATTCCAACTAAAGAGAAATCTGAGTTGGAGACATCTAAAAAAGTCAGATAAGCCTATTATCATCATCAAGCTAAAACTCGACAAACCATTCAGGATCATTTGATTTATGTTGA
>CAJVPP010003876.1:0-10546 GCA_910592005.1 Funneliformis mosseae | reverse complement strand
ATTTCACTAGTGAGGACTGTCAAAAGAAATTTAATAATCTCAAGAAGGCTTATAAAGTAAGTAACTCTTGCTTAGCTTTACGAAGAATTTAGCCGATAATATTCTTATTATCATTATTTTATTAGACAGCTATAAAATATAGAAAGGGTGGGAAAAAAAAGAGTTTAATAGAAGAGGAAATCTATGAAGAGTTCTCTAGCGAATTTTGGTTGAAGCCTAGTAACTACACTTTTGGGAATCTGATGCTTCTCAGTCGCTAGTGGTCTTTATTAATATCGATATATTTTAATTTTACTAGATCTTCCATTCGAACGAATACATAATGAGAGCGTTAGGAGATTAAGCGAAGCAACTTCTTCATCATATCCTGTACCGTCAAGATTACAAACATCATCATCTAAAACCATCATAAATACACCCGTTTCATCAAGACCAGTAACACCATCTATTGGAACATCTGCGATCTCTAGGCCAGTCACACCTACCCTCCCTTCATTTTCACAAAGTGCTAATGTCATCAATGTAACTATTAATTACGCTGGTACCGATTCCAAAGGAATAGATTCTAATGAGTAGAATTAGGCAGTTTTTTTATTAATATATAATGAATGATATCAATAGCAATATTTGCTAATAAACCTAGCTATTTTTTTTATAACTTGTAGTAGAATATAAAAGCACATGTAATATTATTAATAGATACATTTGGTAGACATACGTTTTGAAAATCAATAAAATTCTTTATTGGATAAAGTAATACAAAATAAACTATATGTAATATGAGTGAACTATTATACTGTATGTGTGATCATATGAAATTTAGATCTTGACCTAGATACCAAAGTTTTCGCTTAAGTCTAGACAAAAATACCTCATTACATATTTTTGGCTGAAAATAAAGGAGCTTTGTCATCTAAAGATTAATGAGAGTATTTCTTCTAGCAAGTTCCAGTTATTATAATTTCGTGATCACAAGTGAAATGTGTTCAGGAAGTATAAAAACCCTATATTCTACCCTTTCGTAAATACATCTCAAAAAAATACTCATAGAATCAGAAAGATCTAATAGCATAGCTCCGCAGACCCCATTGACCAATGAAGAAGATTTTTTTGAATCTGATTATAGGAGTATCACTAATCACGAGAATCAAATCACCACATCAACCAATTCTCAAGCCGAATCTGTCACCTGTTCTTGGTGTAAAGAACCTGATCCATTATTCGAAACTAATGGAAATAACTTGGAACCAGTCGCGAGATTGTCCTATCTTCATAGCTTCCATCTTAGGTGTATTATTATTTCCTTAAAAAAAGATATGATATGTCCTTGTTGTCAACATCTTATTTATCTTGGTGATGATGATGATGCAAAGCTAAATCCTAGAGAAGATGACAATGTTAAAAAATTTTTTAAAGAGTTATCCAATAGACCACAAGACTTCAATCCATTACCAGAGGTGTCAGATGTGGAAACGGGAGATCCTACAACTCCTGAAATGATATTCGTCAGATTACACAATAAAATACTTCATGCTGAGAAGATTCTTAATAAAAAAACACGTGAAGTATCCCACGTGGAATATGAAATCCTTGACTTTCATTATCCTCTTGGGGAAGCATTGGAGAAGAAATTGGCCGAATTTACCTCTATTCATCCTCTTCAAACCGCACGAATATTGCTTAATGCAGAAATTAGGCAACAATTCCCCTCTGAGATGACTCGTAATATCTTTAACAAGAAAAAATGATCAGCTAAAAATATTTACAAGATATTTAAAACAGAAGGTTTAGGAAGAGACGAGATCAAGCGAATTAGGAGAATTTCACCATCGTCTTTTGGGAAATTTACTGATAAAGAAATAAAGGTCATTCAAGAAAGGATTAGAACAAATTCTTCTCGACCAAATTGGCTTGATCAATTTGATGATTTAGAACTAAATGAGCCAATGTTGACTGATTGAATAGAAGCGCCGTGTATTGCATATCTACATAGATTCTAATAAATGTTCTGCTTTATTTTTTTTTGATGTAATATAAAGTATTAGCCAAACATATTTAATAAATGATTGGTCAGAATTTATTTTTTATTTTTGGTATTTGTGATACTATTTATGGTATGATACATATATTTATATTTCGTATAACACCTGCAGTATCATGTATTCTATAACATCACTCAGAATAATTTTTATGTACAATTATCAGATGACATTGAGCCTTGATGGATCAGTATCATATGACACTCATAGCAACATGTATGTAGAGGATCACTTGACACTGAGCCCGAAGGATGCAGTATTACATGACACTCATAACGCTATATATGTAGAAGGATATTCACTATAGATCATGACATTGGGCCCTTAGAGAACAGTATCATATGACACTCCTAATAGTATATGTGTAGAGGATCACTTGACACTGAACCTTTAGGGAACAGTATCATATGACACTCCTAGCAGAATACGCGTAGAAGGGTGTTCACTTTAGATCGTGACACTGAACCCTTAGAGAGCAGTATCATGAGTTGGAAGTTCATTGTAGATCGATTTTGCGAAATGTAATACTGCGGAACTGTCACTTCCAGATACTACGATCGTCACAAAACATGGAACAAATATGGCAACTCTAATGTCTATTAATTTGCTGATCTCGATTTGACTGAAAAAAAATAAACCTATATGATAATTCAGTCTACAATCTACCCAATAATTCTCCTAGGCGGATACCGGAGATATAATAGGACTCATCATTGGCGAGACTTTCCTTTCATATCTTCCATCACGATAATAATAACCTCCACCACATTCATTATATCTACCGTAATCATTATATCCATCATCGTCCAATTTATCTGGCATCTCTTCTTCAGAATCATCAGAATCAGAGTCATTGTCTAACTTACTTTCATTTGTTTCTCCTCCTGATTGCGAAATAGCTTCTCTATTCGTTTTTTTTTACTGACTGATAAATAAAAGATGCTTGATTGCACCATACATAGTGCATATTATATATTATATCTTCAAATGAAAAAAAATAAATTTAATAAATGATGTCTAACCCTTATATGTGATTAGTTTTCATCGAAGAGCTTGAATACTGTTGTCTGACCATAAGGCTGTCCTCTTTTTCGAAAATTGATTATAGTATAGTTTTGCGCTGGAGAGGCATGGTTGTCTGGTGAATGTCGAAGGGCTTGACTGGTGATGGTCATAGCTTCTGATAAATTCTTCGCACTATTCGATATGACTGCAAATACTGCCCCTAATTTGCGCAAATAGCTAGGGAGGAGTGGTTTACCAGTTTCAGGAAGAAATCTTTCTTTTTTCAGAAACGTATTAAACCATTTAACTCCTGGCACTCCTGGATCCCTCAACTGTCCAGAAGAAATTGCATCCTGAATCCAAGTAAGGAGAAGTTTAGCCCGCTCTTCATCTCTTTCTAACGATCTAAATATCCGAGGATTATCCTATTGGCCTCGGTTTTTTGTGTATCTAATTACACCTTCATTAGATATGTGCAAGTCTTTAATTTCGGCAGGACGGATGCAGAGCATTATCATTACATCGGCTAGGGCTTGCACAGTAGGTGTCTTAGATACGTCATACAAATCAAGTCTCTCCTTAACTGATTCTAACGAGAAGTGATCTGAAAAATCAATCCCTTCATTTTCACATTGATCCCTACGCTCCTTTTGAATCTTATTAGATGCGCAAGTTGTTTCTTCATCTAATGTAGCAGAGATTATTTTTTCTAAGGCATTGAGTTTTCGCAATTCTCTTTGAAGCCTACTAAGACGGGATGTGGTAGTGACAGGGTTAGGAACAATTAAAGCCTTGGTTATAGCCTTTACTTCTTTTTCACCAAGATTATCTCGAACAATGCGCTGGGCTATACTTTTGATGGTTTTTCTATCTGAGATGATGTCAGATACTTGACATATATTAATATCTCCTTCTTCTTTAGGGATTACCTGACTTCTATTTCGGCAAATTCTCTGATCAGGGATTAATATAAATGCTTGCTCTCTGCTAAAATTATACCCTTTTTGAAAGCGCTGATGACCCTTATCTCTTTTCAGTTTATCTGTCAAAAGCTCGAATAATTCTAGAGCGTGCTGACTAAGTTCTTCATCACTCATATCTTTACTGAGTTTGTGCTCTGCAACGTACTTTGTTATAATTGCGAACATGGTTATATGAATATAGGTTGTGGAGTAACTACTAGATTATGCATAACTGTTAGGTTATTCTATATCTGAAAAAGTTCAATTCGAAAAATAATTCTCCCGACAATTCACTACACCATGGTCAGTGGACAAAAAGATTATTATAATTTATTGCGAGTTCTCTATGAGGCCATAAGCCCCGGCTGGGATATCTTTTATATATATTTGAAAATTGGCCGAAAGGCGCTATGCATGGGTAGATATAATATGCGAAAAAAATACATAGTCATGGAATTATAATAATTTAGAATTTTATATCTCCTATGAGTAAAGAACATAAAGACCCTCTTACCCAAACACCTTTCTTATGCACAGCGCCTTTGGCTAAACTGGCTTCTTATTCGCTCTTTACCAAAGCATACCATTTTTCTGGAGTATGCATATATTTTTTTGCCATTCTTCATCATCGTAAATATACTCTCAGGATTTTCCCATATCCTCAAATTCCCAGAGATATATTTCTTCGCTTATTAATCTTTCCCTTCTAGTCATGTAAAATAAATCATTTGGGTTCATCTTATTTTTTCTAGCGAATTCGATAACATCTGCGTCTGCTATCATCCTGTCTCGATACTCTCAAGATAAGTTAACGTCTTTTTCTGTAATCGTCATAAACTTATCAGGGTCTTCACTATGATCGATAGCCCATTTTTTGAGACGCTCTTCTCGCTGAGCTCTGGATAGAAGTATGGCAGATGATACTTCATTAGGCTTAGATAAATCGCATTTGATACTTGTTTCTTTAGGAGGCGTATTCACTATTTCACAAATAGGCTCAATTGACTTTGGATGCTTGCTAGTCTCAGGACCATCGATTACTGGCTCAGGTGACTCAGAAGTCTTAGAACTCTCAGATGTCCCAAATGTTGAGGTGACTAGAGATTCTGTATGTTCTCCTATATAATCGAAAAGAGCTTAGGTCGAATCATCCTGTTTATCCGCTTTCTTATCTCTTAGAGGGAGATTCTCTTCTGGTTGAGGTGGAGTTATTTTCTGGGAGATGGTTTCTGATACATTGAATATAGGTATGTCTGTGGTCTCGTTTGTGGGTAAGTCAGGTTGGGGTATATCAGAAAATTCTTCAATATCACCTAGGCCTGATTCACGGAGTTTAGCTATGATTTTGGGGCGATCAAGAATATATTGCCATTCTCTTTTTCTACTACTTGTTCGTGCTTGTTTGCTCTCAATACCAATATCTGAGAATTTCTTTCCAGTAATGTTATTAGAAAATGGCTTTTTACCATCCTTTTCACACCATTCAAGATACTTCTGATATAATGCTTTTTTACTTAACTCAACTACACTATCCTCAACTCGAGATACAATATAGTCAATTATAAATTGAATGGGATTAGATAGCTGGTCTCGCATTATATCTGATTTCATTTTAGTTACAGGAATTTCTTGTGGTTCAAAATCTGAGAGATCAAGACTAAGAAGATATCTTATAACTACTCCTGACGCATCAGGGTGATCAAGAACTTTTCCTAGTCACTTAAAATATGCTGTATTTCCTCTACATCATGAAGAGACATCAAAACAGACTACACAAGAATCCCCTATATCTATTTTGAGCAGAGTATCCTGGTTGCTTGTAATTATATACCCAGCAAAATCTTTTAGTCGTTTAGATTTAAGACCTTTGCGCTCTATAGTCACCATTCCTTCTGTTATAAGAGATTTGAGATGTTCATTAAATCTATGCTAATCCCCGCTAGACATTCCAGTCTCATTCATAACAATAAGCTTTCGAGCTTAAATGGTACTATTAAATCGCCCAAGAATTTTTTTCAAATCTGATGTAGCATAATGGAGATGTTCTCCCAGAACTTTATCACCAATAAAGTCAGTGATAATATTTTTTCCACACTGCTATAATTTAGACTTTAGGACTAAGATTGACCAAGGCTTTTTTTCTGGCTTCTGCACTAAATACGCTCACCATTTCCAAAGATATTTATGAAGCTTCTCATTTTTATCACTAATAATATTTTTCGTATGCCAAAGAATCGGATCCATAATTTCTTTATTAATTTCTGATGCTGGCTTAGCTAAAAATCCTAAGAAAAGGTTGAAGAAATCCGTAACTAGTTGAGGGGCATTTGGTGGGTATGGGAGGAAATTATAATCTTCATAAAGTATTAGACCTTTAGTATCTGCTTGGTCTATTAATGATTTTAACTTTATTGATTCCCCACCATATTCAATTATATTAATCTTGTAATCAGCAAGCTTTAGTTTAGGTTCTATATCAAAGAAAAGGCCATTTTCTATATCTTTACGCTTAAGAAACCATAATTTCGAAGTTCCTTACATGCAGGCAACTGTTGCTTGGATAGCTTCATAAACTTCAGCATAGGAGAATTTTCTACCTGAAGTATACATGCGTAATAAGTCCCAAAATACAAATTGATCTTTTGGATTTGTAATTCTGGATTGTTCTAGTTTTACTGGAGTTGGAAGTTTCCTTTCTCGATCCAAGGCAGTTTCGCTAATAGTAAGTTTTTTCGAAGGTTTTCTGGAGTTGGGTTCCCTATCATTATTTTCCCGGTAGCAGAAAAAGCTGTAAGATTTTTTATTTCGAATAATATATGCATTATCACTATCATGTTCTCGGTCACATATTGAACAGTGTGATAGAGAAATACGCGATAGTGGAAATTTATCAGGAAAATTTTCAGATGGATATGAGAGACTATATCCTTCGATTCTAGCTTCTTGAAGTAATGTCTCTACCAGTTCGAATTCAGTCTGAGTGGTTTCACTATTCGTATCATCAAATCTTTGGACTTTTGGCTCTGGAATATCTAAAAGAGAATTTTTTACGACTTCTGATTCATCACTGGGTAGACGGATCATAAAGTCAAAGATGCTTCCATCTTTTGGACAAATAGCTTTTTTTACACAAACACGTTCTCCAGTCTTTTCGTCAAACTTAGGGGATCTAAGTATCCGTAAAGAGAAAGACCTTTTATTTGTGATATTATCAATAATACTATTTCCTTGTAGAGCTGTCAGAAATTTCTTACGAACAAGCTCAGTAAAAACTGCAACTTGAGCAATATTTGGAAGTCTCATGCCAGTAGTAGAGACATGGAGAGATATTTTTTTCGCATCACTACTACTGGCAATAACTATAGTTTTAGGATTCCACTTCGGGAATATCTCCAAACATGTCTTTCTAAAAGCAAAAATAAGTGAATCTAGTACCTCTTTGCGTGATAGCTTAGGTTCAATAGTATCAAGCACTTCTTGTGATAAATCAAAATCTATAATAGGCTGGAGTGGCTCATCCCATCGATGAATTCATGTAAGGAATGGCCTTCACAATCTGAAAGTATTGCTTCTATCTCATCCGCATTATCTGCGTCTAGAAAATGCCTTGGTCTAATACTATCATCTCGAATTTTATATAGAAATGCATCTATATCAGAGGCTTTGAACTCACAATAGTAGGCGGAGGGCGCGTCTTCAAAGAAGTCAGATTGGGTCATAGTATTATATAACAAATATACAGTTTGAGAGAAAGTATATACTCTGGGAGAAAAAAATTCAAAATGAAAATTAATTCCAAAATATATAAATTGATACATAATCGAACTATTCATATTTATCAAAAATGGCATTTTATCGATATCCATATATTCTTAGGACTGGAGAAGTTTGTAATCGGGGATGCTTTCACCCAAAAGAGTGCCAAATACATCAGAATTCTCCCTCATATATACCTTGTATTGAATGTGATAAACGAACTTATTCTGAATATGGATTTTGCGATCTACATACTAGAAAGTACTGTAAAAGGGAACAGTACCATCAGAAAAAACAGGCTAAGTTAGCTTCAGCGGGGACATTAGTAGGTAATTTAGAGGTAAATAAAAATGATACAACTTAATAGATATCATTAGTGTCACAGGAAAAAAAAGCTCGTGACAGAACTAGTGATGCAGACAATAGGCTCTTTAGGAATTCTAGGCCGAAAGAAAGTTTTCTTGATGACTATCACTGGTGTCACTAGTGTCACAGGAAAAATCTGAGTTTCTTAACTTTTTTTATTTTTTTTTGCACTCAAAAATTCCTTACCATTACATCACACATATATTATACCATAAAATATATTATAGGAATTTTACATGACAAAAAAATTTTTTTTTTTCTAAAAATTACTACTTTTTACTAGTGACACTAGTGACACTAATCAAGAAAGAAATAAAATAGCCTAATAATCTCAAGAAAGATAGCAAACCCGTCACTAGTTCTGTCACTAGTTAGTATTCAGAACCTGTAATACTAGTAACAAATATAACTATTGCGATATACATGCAAAAAAAATATAGATTAAGAGAACATTAACGGAGTTCTCAATTCAGTGCTCTAATTTGTGATCATTTATAAAACGAATGTATTTATTAAATATTTCACGAGGGTTACCAACCTGGCAACCAAGTTCAGTATGCTCACGGCATATCTAATATTTTTGAAAACTTGTAAACAATGTTAACGGGTTTTTTATCACGTAATAATTCAGAATTTTTTTATCATATTTCAACATTCTGACGGGTATCCAAATAGACGCAAAGGGAAAGCACTCTAATATAGAATCCAGCATCCAAACAGACGCAGGAGACCAGCATCTTCAATATAAAACCAGATATCCAAACAACTACAAAAGGTCAACAATCCCATTATAGAATTTAGCATGTAAACGACTCGAAAATAAGAAGAAAGCAGTCACCATTAAATCGTGACATCACCATTAAATTAAAGCACTGCATCTACCATTAGACTATGAAGTTACCGCCATAATATACAGGAAACAGTTAAAATAATATTATAAATGCAAAGGAGATACCTGTACGTAGGTTATGAAGTTACCATCAGATTGTGATATTAGGTTATAAAATTACCATCAGATTATGTAATTAGATTATAAAATTACTGGCAGATTATGAAGTTACCACTATATTATGAAGCTACTAGCAGATTATGAAGTTACCATTATATTATGAAGATACCATTATATTATGAAGATACCAGCAGACTATGAAGCTACCACTATATTATGAAGTTATCAGTAGACTATGAAGTTCTCTTCATAATCTAATCTAAGTCGCCAGTAACTTCATAATATAATTATATCATGAAGTTACCGGCGACTAAGTATACTTTAGATTTAATTTTTCAAATTTTTTTTTTTTTTGTAATTTATTCTATTTTTTCTAATAAATATTCTTTTCAAATACTAATTCTTGCATAAATATAGTCATATTTTTCCTTATCTTAAGATTAGATCCATTTTTGAAAATTTGAAATTTTGGCTATTGTATCTATCTTTCCTTTATCTAATAATTTAGAATATACTAGTTAGATTTTTATCAAAATATCAATATATTAAGAATTAAAAATCAATACCTGTATTTCTATCTAAACTCAAGTTAGCAACATATATATTGGCAATATCTTTTATTGAATTTTCAATGTCAACTTTACTTTCTTTATCAAATTCTAATTTTATATATCGTTTCATAGCTTATACTATCTGAATTATTTAAGTATAATATTTATTTTAGTAATATCAATACTTTGTTAATTACAAAATTAAGTATTATCTTGATCATCTAAATATAATAGAAATCTATAGTTGTTTTTTGCTTTTCCTACTTTTAAAAAGAGCCATCTTTATAAAATAATATCATATTATTCTTTCTAATAATTTACAATTAGTATTAATTCTATACAATGATAATGCATTCTATTATCTAATAAAATTAATATCTATTTAGACTTTAGTTAAAGTTTAAAAATAATATGCAAAGAAGAAGCAGCAAATTATATATCCTGATATGTATAATATACTCATTCTATATAAATTACCAGAAATTGATTGTTATAATAGCTTGGTTTTTTAAAGAATTTTAAAAAATCAATATATTCCTTTTTTAGTAATAAATGCCATTATTAATCTTATATTATCACTGAGTTTGTTTTCATTTATCTTAATATCTAAGTTGAAAAGCTATGGCAGCTGATTCTACACGTTAGAGTTTCTGACCTTAGGATTTTCTCTAAGTCCTACAGGTATCCGTTATACTTGAATCAACTCAGCAATTTATCACATCTTAGAATTTAAGATATGTTAGTTAAACTCGTAATGACGAACTCAATAACAAGTTAGTGTAGGGTATCACAACAATCTTAAATAAGAGATAATGTTGAAGGAAAAAGTAATTTGTGTAGATTTTTTTTTAACGATGTGGCACTGCCAGTAACTTTATTAAATTTATATATAAGGAAATACAAAGTAAATCGAAAATA
>CAJVPP010003875.1:0-10547 GCA_910592005.1 Funneliformis mosseae | reverse complement strand
CTATATTTTTGAAATTCCATTTCAGTCATTATTGAAATTTATATAAAAAAAAACTATTTTGTTTAATTTATTAAAAAATATCGGTAATTTACATGCAAAATTTATCGATCATCTAATTTTTGATTTATATGTTATACGAACTTATAATTTTACGCGTGATCAACATTGGTATTATTCTTGAATTTTGGAAAATTTTAATGGGTGTTATTAATTAACTTTAAGAATTATGAGAGGTCAGATACTTATGACCGCTTCTATATGTTCGGAAGCACAAGTGGGAAATTACTTTACAAATATTAATGATACAAATGAATAAAATTATTTTACCAAGGCTCAGATTTGCACTATCTCCAACTATTCACCTTAATACTGCGAGAAACTATTTGAAAGAGCTTGGATACACATACGTTAAGATAAAAAAGAGAATGTATATGGATGGACATGAAAGAGAAGACGTAGTGACCTATCAAAAAATATTTTTAGAACGAATGAATGAACTTGAATGAAGAATGCCTACTTTTTCAGGAGACAACTTGGAAGAAGTAACCTGGCCCGATAATCCACTTATTCTTGTTACACATAATGAATGCATTTTCTCAGCTTATGATAGAAGTCGAAGTCTTTGAATTCCTAATAGAGAACAACCCTTACGAAAAAAAAGGCAATGGTCGTTCAATTCATGTTAGCGATTTTTTGATTGATATCTGTGGCCGTTTTGCACTTTCTGATGAAGCACAGATATCAGATGATTTCCCTAAAGAGGCCTGTGTTATTATGCATCCAAGCAAAAACAACGATGATGGTAGAAGGCTGAAGATTTGGTAAACCAAGTAATTGAACGTGCTATTCCCATATTTAAAACACACTTTTCAGGATGCCAGGCCTTATTTGCATTCGATAATGCATCAAGCCATGCTGCTTTTTCACTAAATGCACTTATTGCCAAACATATGAATCTCAGCTCTGGTGGAAAGCAGCCAAATATACGCAGCACGTATTTTGGTAAGGGAATTTAACAAGAAATGGTCTTTCTGCTAAATTATCATATTCCTAAATTGTGTGAACAACAAAAAGGGTTAAAACAAGTTTTAACAGAAAGGGGATTGTGGCTGGACAGGGGGTTGAAATTGGAAGAAGCACGAAAAATAATGAGTCAGCAACTAGACTTTTTAGCACAAAAGAGTCGATTAGAAGAGGTTATTGTTGCAGCTGGGCATCAAATTATATTCTATCCTAAATTTCATTGTGAACTCAATTATATTGAGAACTTTTTGGATGCAGCCAAGAAATTTAGTCGGTCAAATTGTGATTACTCGTGGATGGGATTGCAAAGAACTGTTCCATTAGCTCTTGCTTCTGTTTCACTTACAACTATTCGTCGGTATGCAATAAAGGCATTTCGTTATATGGATGTATACCGAAAAGGCTTAACAGGTCAGGTTGCAGAATTTGCGGTTAAAAAATATCGTTCACATCGCTGAGTTCCCAATTCAGTTTTACAAACAGTTAATATTTAGGCAAATTAGATACACTGGTTTATTTACACTGGTTACGGACAAGAATAAAAGTAAAAAATTAATAAATATGTGTGAATAAATACATATCAATAATAGCAATTAAATAAAATACTTATCTTTAGCAGCTTTAAAAAACTTTTGTATATTCAAATTATGTAATAAATCCATTTCAAAAGATAGCGAGATTGATTTTATGATTTTTGGCTTTTGATCAGTATTACGAAATGCAAATCAGCCAATCAATGGCGAGAATTTTGATCACGTGATAACATGCAAGCGTGGCCAAAAATATCAGTCTAATAGTAAAATTACCTCAACTTCGAATTGCTACTACTCCACCAAAAATCGTTTTACAGCAAATATGAAACTATAGTTGTGTTCTCCTTAGATGGTTCTATCATTCTATAATAAGATTTGATGTTTATTATTTTTTTTGAGTGAGGAGTAGCAATTTGAATTTTATTAAATTTATTGGTTGGGACTAAATTGTATGCACTGTATAAAAAAATACCAAGCGATCTCAGAGAAAACACGATTTTAGACCGCTGAAATTTGCCATTATACAATCCAGCCAAGTATGATGCTGATCTTATATGCAATTGGACGAGCCCAGACACAATGTTTATCCCTTGTAGATCGATTGTAGCTTGATAAATAATGCGCAGTAATATTATGATAATCATTACATATATCACGGGAACAAGCAACTGCGCAAAATAATTTATTCTCAAACTTTCTCGCACATTCTCGTGTATAGCCCCTTGATGATCTTTACATATGGATTATGAATAGCGTTAAATTAAGGAAAAGCCGTTGATCAGATTTTCGTG
This sequence comes from Funneliformis mosseae, assembly GCA_910592005.1. Taxonomy (NCBI): domain Eukaryota; kingdom Fungi; phylum Glomeromycota; class Glomeromycetes; order Glomerales; family Glomeraceae; genus Funneliformis; species Funneliformis mosseae. The sequence continues at coordinate 8,200 of CAJVPP010003875.1, read as the reverse complement.
ATGCGATCATATTAATGTAATTTTTCCCCAAGCGTACTCCAAGATCGATCCTGCAAATTATATAAAAAGGTGATGTCCTGTTAGTGAATCCTTTTATCTGTCTTATACAAGTAAAACAAAAATCTCAAATTTGCCATTATCTGAATCATCGATATCAACAATCAAACGAACTCGTATATTCTGCAAAGTAATAATAAGGTTAGGTTGGTTTATTGTTCGGCTAGCTTCTTAAGGCATGTCATCACGATGTTAATCTCCTCTTATCGGCATTCTGATCACAATAGACGCAGGGAAATTATTCACATGAATCAGTCGGAAATAAATTGAAAAAAATATGATTTTTATTACATCATTCATGCAAAGGTTCTTCGGAGTTTAATAATGAGTACTTATGTAATACGAATGGATAATAACTATCATAAAATAAAAACGTATCATATGGACGGATTTGTGTAATACATGTCAGCTGAACATAGCTAATTATAGTCAAATGACACAAATCCAAGTGGCTTAGAAATTTGTAGAGGAAAAAAAAAGTATAACTTGGTTAATCTAAAAAATAATGTTGAGAAAAAGTATTCATAAATATTTTGAACGCGAAGCTTCCAAGTGGAATGTTCTCGATTTCCTAAACGAGTGTGATATTGAACCGTTCGAACGGAAGATTGATTGCTATACTTCAAGCCTTGATATAATCGTTAATAACAAGAAAGGTCGCGGGTGCAAGGAAGCACAGAAGATGCTCGACAAATATAGAGGAGTAAGTGAGATTAAAAATTCTGGGAACGATTAGGGTAGTGTTTGGGCGCAGGTAACCTTCTGGGTTGTATTGACGTCCGGCAGTGTTAGAGCGCAGGCGACCTTCTGGGTTTCCTGATGTTCAAGGCTTCTGGCCGATCTGACACTGGCCCCGTTGAGGCGCAAAGTGACCTTCTGGGTTGCTCTGTGTTCAAGGCTTCTGGCCGAGCTCGGCGGATGGGATGTTTTAATTTCATTGTAATCAAAAATTTCAAGATTATTTTATTAGTAATTCTAAACTTGTAAGTCTGAAGGTTCTGATAATCGACCCGATCGCGAACTTGCAAGAAAATGGGAAAAAGAACGTTCAAATAAACCGATTATCATAAACAACGGGACTGTCAACAACGGGACTGTCAACGGTGGGACTATCAACGGTGGGACTGTCAACGACGGGATTATTGTTGCTGGAACTAGCGCAATCAGGTACAGATGCATATCTTTTTTATCATCTAGAAGTTGAGAACCAGCAAAACCAATTATTCTTTGTATTCTATTAATTTAGGATGACCATATTAAGCGAGGTCCGCCTATAAAACGAGCAAAAATTGACGAATACTTTCGTCCTGTGTGCGAAACTCAACAAAGACAGCGGAAAAATAACGAGGAATCGGATGACCAGCCGGATGGATATAGAGCCCAACATTAAAAAGTTCGACAATAGAACTTCCAATACTTGATCCTGTTAACAATCCGTTCTTAGAGGAAGATAGTGTCATCATATCAATTGATGACATCCCGAGCGAACTTTCTTTTGAACACGGAGATTCAATTAATGATTTCTTTTTACAAGAAGCTAATATATCTCGGTTGTTCTGTAATTATCAAAACAAGTCATTAGAGATTGCAAGGACTAATGGCTTGTTTGTAGAGTCCAACGTACATGAAATTTTGTCCCTATCCTCAATCTTGATGCTGACTCGGGATTCACATTCGAATATCATGATTAATCTTTTCGGAACACCTTTACTCGACAAAATCCATGAAGAATTTATGCCGAAACAACAAATTGAATTAGACCTTAATTGCGAATCAAAATTTAGGAAAGCCATTAAGATGGCAATGAAAAATTCACGTAAGGATGCCACAAATTGGTTACTTGGACAACTTGCAAATGAAGAGATATTGAGAGAAGATGCGGGTTATACTATCTTGGATTGTTTAAGAACATTACCCATGTCAACTATAAGAAACGATCACAGTGAAATGACTCATATCACGAATTATCTCGACCGAATAATGAGAGGATTCTTTGATGATCCGAATCAACACATCGTTCAATGGCCAAATACAGCACTGGAGGAAAGTAAGGCCAGAAAATTTGAAGGCCGAACAAAACAACCCGATTTCACAGTTTCAGTCGTTCATCAGTTACAAACAAAAGCAGTTTTATTTGTAGGAGAAGTCAGCCCGCCATCACAAAAAAATAACGTATTTAAAAACTGTAATGACCTCATCCGCATTGGTATCTTCATGAAGGACTGTTTAGATTCGGCTATCGACAAAGGAGCTGATGTTAAAGTGATAGGTTTATAATGTGTTGGTAAGACAAATAATAAAATGGCATTATTCTTCCATATACTGTAGTCCTTTTAATCATTTCTTTGGAATATTATTTTGCAGACTACAAGGTTGATTTTTATATCATGGATCTAATTAAAGGAACGTATATCATGCTCCATATTGGACAAATGACATTTCCTGCTTCAGTAAAAGAGATGCTCTCATTTGTTGACGAAATGGATTTGCTTTTTATAGTGCGAGAAATTTTTCGTGAATCTTTCAACGTTTTGTACACAAACCTCTGTCATCCAAGTCCGCCGTTAGCAAAAGCATCATTCAAACGGGTTACTCTTAACTCTCCAAAGTTTCGACAGTTGGTTAGCAAGACACACAATGTTAATAGGTCATGTCCATTTTGGTATGGACGTTTTTAATGTTTTTAGTATATTTACATAAGAAATACCGCTCAGTTTTAAAGGCAATTTAATGATATTATATAATATCCAACTTTAGGATGTATTAAATGAAATAGCTTTATTTGCATCAGAAAATAAAATAAATTTATCCTACAATTACTGGCTTGTTATTACGACCGAATTGTGATAGAAGGATCTTTACACTGCGCATAGTAACATGATTTTCGCTAAAAATATCATGCATAATAAATATTCGGGCTACTACATGTGGGTGGTTACTGTACATTGAAAGAATGTTTATATGTAATTGCATTGTATGGCTGTCTACAATCCTTTTTCTTGGCAAAAGTAATCTGCGTTCCAAATTGGAACGGACACGTGCGTGATTTTTCGTCGGGGATTTTTTTCTAGATGTACCTTCTCAGTCTATTCCAGAGTAAGTTATTATATTATTTACTACTTTCTAAAACATAAACGAAGTTAGTGAAACAGATTATGTAATGGCCGAAATCTTAAAACGAAAGGTTTGTTAATATACTGCGCCATTTCTTCTGCGCAATTAAGTCGGAGCTCGGACACCCTACCACCAGAAAAAACAGAATTTCGTTCACGTGTATTCTCAAACATATAATAAAGCATTTGCATATCCCGCCAAACATCATGATCAATTTTTTGCCGGGCTGATCCTCGTGATTTGAGTAGTCCCTGGGGAGCTAGGGCGATACAAACTTTATCCATGATGATCGGATCTATTTTTAACCAAATCTTTATGTCGGTTATAAATCTATTTTTATCCCAAAGTTCTTTGAACAAGAGGATAATCGAATAAAAATGAATATGATATTTTATTATAATATACTTGCTATAAATTGCTAAAAGTCTTTAAAATCGTTATAATCTGTTATAATCTACTAAAACATTATTATGGATTTAGATAGTAGAGCCCAATATAAGCTAGTTTCTGTGGGCTATAGTAATGTAAACTTTGAAGAATATAGAAGAATATTAGAAGCATTATGTCCTTTAGGTGAACGATATGATCATGAAACACCAGAAATGTGATGCTCCTGTATTCGTGGTCCATTTAGAAAAATACTTGAAGAGAACCCAAGAATTCTTTCTAAGAATGGATATATTACAATGTATGGAAATTTATATGAACATGATAAAGTCCATGGTCTTCCATCAAATTACATATATTGTAATGTATGTGACTCCTTAGTTTTCATACCTGAAAATGGTTTTAGTAGAGCTAATTACTATCGTGATAGCCACTTGAAGAGATGTATTTCTGAAAATACTATTTTGAATGAATATGTAAAAAGAGAAGAAATTCTAAAATCTATTGATAGAAAGGAATTTCATATCTGGTAATATAAACAATTCATATTACAAAAAGAGGCTAAAATTAATCGCCTTCGTCTAGAGCTTTTCTCTCAATCTAACTCACACTCAAAAAAGGATAAGTTAGCATCAGTATCTTATGATTATGATGGAAATTTTATGGCTAGCTATAAAAATTATGCACAATCTAAAGTAACCATAGAAAAAAATACTATGCCAAGTGCTTCAAATTTTGAGCCAATTTGTATTTTACCTGCTAGGCAAGAAAATATTTTACCAACTTCTTATCAATCATCAAATTACCGAAGCAATACAAGCGAAATATTTATTTCATCTAAATACGCAAAACAAAATAACTTAAACCATCATAATCAGCTAAAAGGTACTACATTAAGATTGAAAGATAGAATAAAAATCACAATTATTTAATTAGTTTAATTAATATAATTTATTTTTTGCATTACATGATGGATAATCGCTTAGTGGAATTAGCCAAAGGCGCTATGTATAATCTGTAGGGTTAGATCCTCCAATATACTGTATAATAATTTTAATAAAGTATTTTTTGAGAAAGATCCTAAATATTATATTATTCAGCCATGTGAAGCGTCTTAAAGCTAATGCATGTAAGCGTGTATGATATAAATTAACATGTTTTCGATCTTCATTAAAGTATATATGATGTAATGTTGAGATCTTTAATACACATTCTGCATGCCCTTATTTTTGAACATAAGTGTAAAATACCTTGCATATTCTCCTGTCTCTTTTCTAACATGATTATAAGCCTAGAGAGAAGTAAATAGAGTCATTTAAAAGGCAGTATAGTAAAATTATTATGCCTTTATGTTATTTTTTTTTATTTTGCTTAGCAGAGCTTTCACTAACATTTAACCTTCACTCTATTAAAATATGGAAGAATTCCTTTTAATGAGAAAGCCTCTCAGCATAGTTAGGATTTTCACAGCATTATTCATATGAGTGAAGCAAGGTGAATAGACAGGTGTTCTTGAAAAGAAGAAAGAAAATTTTGAAAATGTTCTGAAAAGAGTTTTTGAACAAATCCTCTCAGAAGATATTGAACAAAGAAAGAAGCTTCAAAACTTTGACACTGGAAAAAACTTGCGAAATGGGTAGGCAGAAAAACAATAATCATAGCAAATATGTAGATCTGATGTTATGTATTTTTAGGTTTTCTGAAATATATATATTTTAGTGAATATGCTATATCTGTTGTGATGCTATTACTTTTACATAACATTAACTAATTATATATATGTTCTAGCGAGTGCACATTTTGGCTGACTTATTGCTAGCATTTTGATATTTTTTATGAAAATAAAAACCTAATCTGATCTTGCGCAAGATTATTTATCTTAGTTTATCAAAATAACATTAAGCATAAATTAAGTTAACTATATTTAGGTAATAACTGCATTTGAAGATTTATGCTTTCTCATAGGAATGAAAGCTCTAGTGATTGATATCGAAATATGGTCTGATAATGTAAACGCAAATTTAGAGCTTTTAATACGTAATATTGATCAGCTCAAAAGTAAAAGTGTCGGCTATGAAAAAACTATGTAAAAAAGGATTGGAATAGAATTAGAGAAAATAGATGTCGATAGCCTTGGATTTGATTATTCAATATGTTACAGAGTTCTTGATATTAAATTGAAACCTTTCACAAAGATGCCTAAGTCGTTTTACGATATTTTTAAGGAACCTTTTAAGAAATACAAGCTAGATCATAATGATATAATAATGGATACTTGTAAAGAAATTATCTATAATAAGGAGTCGAAGATAAATTTGGATGAAAATTTGAGTGATATTGAATTTGAGAAATGGCTAGATAGTTCTGAGAGGCTTCAAGAAATGATAAGACAAATACTAGAATCTTTATAAATTCGCTTAAGTTTTGCCTACTATACTCTGCTTTTTTATATATATTAATTTATAGCATAAATAATGGAAATAGGCGGAATTTTTTATAGGTTTAAAGTTTGGAAGTTACCTAAGTATAAAGTATATTCAAAGAAGGAGAAACTGATTAACAAAAGATCGTATGTCTGTGAAGTACTTACATTATTAATAAATATAGTAATGAGTGAATTACTTAAAAATCCTGCTATATAGGATATATGGTAAGTACTACTTCTAGTATCAGTTATAAAATAATTCTGTAGCCTTTCTTATTTAATGATTTTTCTTAAATAGAAGTGAAGAGGGGAGTTCAATTAGCACTATATAAAAAGGATCTCATAAATTTGCATAGAAACCTAATTATATGACTATAATGCAACTAGAGAAAGCGAAGCTTGAAATTATATATCTTGAAACTGACAGGTCAGATTTAAGTTAAGACAAACGTTGGTAAGACCACAAAAAATTAGTACAATTTTCTAAAGATTCTATCGATACTACTAGAAAAATATCAAAGCTTAAGAGGGTATTTAATATATCATTTAAGAGGCAGATTTTGTCTATATTTGCTATAAATATCATAGATAATGCAATATATTTTTACTTTACTTCAGTTCATTACCTGCTTTTATATTACAAACTAATAGTAAATAATCATATTGCTTTTATTATAGGCGATGTTATGGAACTTTATGTCATACGTAAAAAATCAAGTATTTATAAGTACTACCTAATAGAGGAAATACTGATTCCACTACATATAACTTTACTAAGTATCATATATCCGCTCATATATGCTTTGATGAGCATAGCGAACTTAAACCTGATTGGTTGATTTTTAAAATGATCGTCACATATTAAATTCATATAAAAAAATAATCATCTAATTTTAAATGGATTTGCAGCTATAGGAAAGAATTCGCCAAGGTTACAATAAAAAATTTTCTAAAGTATATATCTTGTTTTATTACATATTATAATAATTCAAGAAGAAGTTTGGTAATTAAGAAGTTAGCTAATAAGAGTTTTTTTCTATTTTGTTGTAATAGGTGATTTTATTAAAGAAATACACATAAAATGCCTACACAAAAAGTCTGTGAAAAAATAACTATCACAAATGAAAAAAAGGAAAAAAGGAAGACTTAATATTGTGATTTAGAGGGTCAGGATGATATTGCCTGTGATTATGAAAAGCATAGAGCATCTATTATATCTGAGTAAGTAATGATACCAAGTTCAAGTCAACATCTGAACTTAGTTGACAAGACTTTATGCTAAAAGTACTATAATAAATTGATAGTAAACGTAAAAAAACTAAAACCTAACCCATGTTCTCATCAAAAATACAATTCATATATATCTATAGCCAGAAACGATAAGGAGGGAAAGAAATTAAAGAAGGCACTGAAATGATTAATTAAATTTTTTGACCTTCTACCAGAGGCAAATATGTGTCACCACTGTTTATATAGAACCGATAAGGATCTAAAATATCAAAATATATCTAATTACTTATCAGCAAATGAGAGAATTATGAAAGAGAATTTAAAACAATTTAAGAGTAAATCATATATTTTACGCAGCGATATTATTTATTCTGAATCCTAATTTTAGGAACTGAAAGCTGAATATAATGATATATATGCAGAACTTGATGAAGTAAAGTTAGATAAGTAACTAAATATATTTTTATATATAATTGTTTCTAGACTGCTTCTTATATAATCAATATATTTAAGAATTAATTCCTCTCAATAAAAAGATTAAACTAATAGCAGGAGTGTTATATACAAGGCAATATATATATAACGAATGACTTATTCTAGATCTGAATAAATTCAAGAAAATACTAGAGAAGGCTAAATTATCATTGAAGGAATTTTTCAATCAGTTAGTATCCAGAATAAACTTGTAAACTAAAAATAATATGACTAATGAAAAAAATAAAAGTAGACTGGTTTCTTTTTGCTATTTTTTAGTAGGACTCAATAATAAGTTTATTAATAGGATTAAAGCAGAGGTTGGGTTTACAATAGCAGTCATAAGTATCCGACCGCCTAAGATCGTCCAAAATTATTATATAACTACCCCTTAAATTTTCCGGAAATATAATTTAACACAATACATGATCACCTATAAATTTATAAGTGTCGATGATACAAAAAAAAAAATTTAGATGATCATCAAACTTTCGCTTGAAAAATGGAACTTTC
>CAJVPP010003874.1:0-10550 GCA_910592005.1 Funneliformis mosseae | reverse complement strand
AAACACGCATTTATTTGGTTTGATTCAAGTAAACAAAGGTCTGAACATCACATGACCGAAGTATTATGCAGTCACGCGACATAATCGGTATGAAATAGCCCCTGAAAGATGGCGTTCGGAGACTTTTGGCGGGGGTCTGTAATAATTTATTTTTAAATTTATTTCAAATTTTTGAAATTCTAAGGTTTCAATAATAATAAATTTATTCATCATATGATGTGATAAATATTATATATTATTACTCTTATTATATGTAAGATTATTTGTTTATACTTATTTTAGATTTGACAAAATATTTAAACTTTAGTTTTGCATTTTTATAAACTTTGATATAATTTTATCTTTTTCAAAATTTTACAGATTTTTTAATAAAGTTTTAATATAATTTTGTTAAATTTAATTTTTTTATTTAGACAACTTACAAAATTTCTAAATTTTGTTTAGCAATCTTAGTTCAGATAAACAATTGTTATAATAAAAGTTGATTATATACTAAGATTATTGAAATTAAAAAAAGATTGATTTATCACTTCATGAATTTTTGACTAATTATCTTTTATCTAGCTTTAGTATTTTAAATATTATATAAGATGTGCTTTTATATTTACTAATGAGATAAAAGATTTACATTGAGTAATACAATTATTTAATTTAAACTATATAAAATACATAATTAATAATACAAGTTAAAATATTTTAGCTAGTTTTTATTCTAGAATTATATAATTTCTGAAGTATATAAACAATTGTTCTTTTATTATTATTATTTATAAATTACTTAAACCAGTTTTATTACAAAAGTTCAAAGAAATAGTTAACTAAAATGAGGCTTTAAATTAATTATTTCAGCATCATTTATTCTTTTAAAATATCAAATACTATTAATATATCATATCTGACTATTATAATAGTTCTGTAATTATCATTGTATTAATGATAAAATATATAATATTATATTATTCTGCTATTAATTTTTTTTAGACATTTTAGTTATTTTTGGGAATTAAAGTTTATTTTGATTTAAAATCAAAATAAATAAACTGAACATATATTTATTAGATTTAATTTATGTAAACAAAATCTGAAATATCATATGACTGCAATATTATGAAGTTACATAATATTAATAACATAAAAATTACATTTAAACAATGGTATTTTAAAACTTTTGATGACCTTCTAATATAAAAAAAATAATAAATAATTTGAAAATTTATTAATAAATTAATTTTTTTATTTTTATTTTTTATAAATAAAAACTATTATAATAAATTTTTTATATTAAAAAAAATTTAATATGTTTTATAATATTTAAAGAAAATTTCTTAATATATATGAATACAAATTATGTGATATATATAAATTTATTATGTGATATTATTGTTAATTTATATTAGTTTAGTATTAGTATACAGATTAGATTGCTATTTATTATATTACATTATATTTTGTTTTTATTATTTAATTTAAAAATTCAAAGAATTTTTTATATTAAAAATATGATTTGTTAGTTTCTTATATTTTATATAGTATTCAAACACTCTATATATAATTAAATATTATTTATTAAAAAATTATAATATTAATTAAATATTTAAATATTAATTTTATGATAATATTTATTATTTATTAATTATCCTATTTATATAAATATATATATATATAAATTACTTTTACAATATATTTCAAAATAAAATTTAAATAAATTTTAATAAGAAAATTATTATTTAATAAAATAATTGTTAAAAAAACAAATATAAATTAAATCTTTATAAATACTTTTTATATAAATTAAAATACTTCAAGCATATGAAATACTGTATATATTTATTATATATTGCTTTTATACGCTAATAAATTTTTCAGCATATAATTAAGAATTAAATCATAGAGAATAAAATAATATACATAAAAAAATTATATAAATCCTATAGTATTAGTTACAAAAAAAATTATACAAGAAAAATTAAAGTACATTATTAATTATATTACACTAAAAAAAAAACCGAGTATATTAATTTGATGATGCAGATGAATATAAAGATGTAATAGAATTTCTTCTTCCAAGACGTGATTTCGACTTCTCAAGTTCTTTTTCAAGTCTTCCATTATAAATTATAAATATTTATAATTAATAATTAATAAAGGTATGAAACACTCAAATTAAACACACTACATTAATTACCTAAGGATTCTTTCTCTTGCTTCTTGAACTTCTCGTTCTGCACGTCTCTTGCCCAATTGTAAAGAACTTTCAGAACTTTGCTATTATAAAAAAAAAAAAATTCATTAGTTAATTGAAATGATAAAAAAAATTTATCTAAAAACATAATTGGTAAAAAATTTACAAATTCTTCAATTACTTCTCTCATTTTTCCAACCTTCTGTTCATATTTGCAAATTTCTTGTTCAAATCTTAATTTTGATTTATCATGTTCAGCAAGCTGATATTGTAATTCACGTATTGTTCTATTGGCTTTACGTAAATTACTTAAAATTTCATTCTTTTCGTTTGTTTCATTATTAAATGCTAGAGTTAATTCTTCCAGTCTTGTTTCAAGTCTTTTTAAATTTTTTGGTGAAGTCAATAATTTACTTTCGAATTCTGTTATTCTAACCTTCAATTCTGTAATCTGTTTTTCCAGTATTATCTGTAATAAAATGATCATTTAAGCTTGAATATCAAGAAAGAAATAAATAAATAAACTTTCTCATAACTATAGAATATTTACCTTTGACTTGGTTAAATCTTGATTCTCACATTTTTCTTTTGCTAGTTCAGTTTGATAATCTACCAAATTGGCTTCGGCTTTTCTCAATTTCTCATTTAAAACATTAGCAGTATCTTGATGTTCTTCAACTAATTGTTTCAGATCAAAAACTTCTTTATCTAAAGCTGACAAATTTTTTTCTGCTACGCGTTTAATTTGACTAGCGTCATGATATTGCTCATGAATTTCATCAAGTCTGTCTTCAAGGTTCTTTTTCAATTTTTCCAATAATATTTTATGTGATTCGGTCTCTTCCAATGTAGTTCTCAATTGGCTCATTTCAGATAATAAATTATTAATTTGTATTTGAAGTTCATCATTAGAAGCTGATAAATCATTATTTAATTGACTTAATTCGGAAATCTGCGCTTCAAATCTTTCTCTTTCGCTTCCAATTAATATCGGATAATCCTTAGAATTATTTGTTAATAAATCTCTAAGTTCTGAAGATAATTTTTTATTCTCTTCTTGAAGATTTAGCATATTAATTCTATCCGATTCAATTTCCTCATTAAGTTTATCAGTTTCAACTTCATATTTTTTCCTAAGTTGCTCGAGGGCATATTGTACATCTTCAATCTCTTTCCTATATTTTTCTCTTTCTTCTTGAAAATTTTCCTGTATCCTTTGTTGAAATAATCCAAAATCTGCAATTTCCACCGCATCACTTTCAGCCTTTTCTTCCAATTCTTTAATATGCATCTTAAGAGATTGAACCTTTTCCTGGGAAATCTGTAACTCATTTGTAATATCTTTTAGTGAATGTTCAAGTTTACTGATCTGATGCTTCATTGATCCTTCAATAGTTTCCGATTTGAGTCTGAAAAGTTCTGCTGCCTCAAGTTTAGATGCTATATTATCTAACTTAATCTTATCTTTCTTTCTCTCTTGAACTTCATTCTCATATTTATTTTTCATTTCTTCAAGTTCCTCTTGCAAAAACTGATTGGTTTGTTCAAGTTCAAATATTTGATCATTTGATTTGGTAATGTTAAATTCATTATCAATATCTTCAGGTTCTTCTGTGAACTTTAATTTTCGCATCAATTCATCCTTCTCAAGTGAAAGAGACCTTTCATGATGGAAAAGTCCTTCTAGAGTCGTCATTTCAGCACTCAATTGCATATTAATTGATTCCATTCGTTGTCTCTCTTGTATTTCATATTGCAATTTTTCTTCCAATTCTTTTATGCGTTCTTTTAATAATCTAATTTGTTCATCTTTTCTACTAGGTAACATTGGCCTAATTTGGTAATAAAGTTTAACCCAATGATCTTGTTTAAGATTGTTAATGGCTCGTACGTTTCTTTGAATAACAAGAGCGGCTTGAGTTTCTTTTGAAAGTTTTCTGTAATCCTTGCGTGAAAGTTTTCCACGGCAATGTGCTTGAAATCCTGAAAACACGAGGGATAATTTTGCGTCTCGAACTTCCTCCAATTCAGCCAACTAATCAATATAAATATAATTAAATAAATATACACTTAAAACTAATGAATAATTTTAAAGAATGATACATACCACACCAGCACGGAAAAAAACTTTACTTAAACCAAGACGATATTGATCAGTCTCGAGTTGAAAAGCTTCTAACAATTTCTGTACAGCTTCTCTTCCATTTAAATAACCTTCCGGAAGAATTCCTGGCGCCAGAATTTCATATCTTTGCCTAAATTCAACAAAACCTAATCGGTTAGGAAATCCAACACGACAAATACGGATTCCTTCCAGAACACCATTACATCTTAATTGATCGAGCACAAGTGGTACATGAATCTTCCCTGCCATTTTTTCTTCGTTAGGAACAATACAACGAACAAAATGTGGGTGTGTCGAATAAAGTTGTTGCATTAATAAATGCAACTGCTCCTTATGTCGACGACCAACAGTACGAAAAGCTCCACGTTTTGCACGATTCTTTGTTCCATAATCCGTAGTATCTCCAAGGAAATCAGAAAAGAGCGATGCTATATATGGTTGTGAAGAATGCGCTAAAAGTTTTGTAACATTCTCATTAAGAGGGTCTTTATTCTTATCAAGCCAGCCAGACGTTGTATATTCTACTTTTGCAGCATAATGATTGAGAATGAACCCTTGTTGAAATCGAGGAACGTTATAATTTGGTGATTTGTCCTTCCAAATCATATGCAATTTCTCAACAAATGTTTTATCAGTAGCCTTTGGCATAACACACTCTTCATCCAGGCAAGCCAATATACCAACAGGCTGAAATTATTTAACAAAATTTATAAATGCAATCTTTTTAGAATTTTGAGAAGTGAGAAACAAACTTTTGAACATACTTTAACTTTTTCAATTAAATCAATTGTTGGTTGTAAGTCCAAACCAAAATCAATAAAATCCCATTCAATTTTTTCTGTTTTGTATTGTTCTTGTTCCAAAACAAACATATGTTGATTGAAAAATTGCTGAAGTTTTTCGTTGGTATAGTTGATACATAATTGCTCAAATCCATTTGTCTGCAACAAATTAAAAATACATCTTAAAAAGTTTAAAATTTAAGAAAATAAGATAAATAAAACTAACCTGAAAAATTTCAAAACCGGCAATATCTAAAACACCGATAAAATAAGCCTTATTTAACGGTGTATCAATTGCTTTATTAATCCTTTCTACTAATGCACCAAAATTTCTCTCATACAAAGCTTTTGCCAAAGCTTCGATTGAATATAAAACTTGTTTCTTGGTTCTAGCTTGAGCAACCCACTCACGGCCCGCCTTTACTTGAGGTTTAATAAGTCCTTTAATAAAAGCATCTACCGGGATGCCCAGTACATGACAAACTTTTTCTGCCACAGAAATGTCCAAAATATTTGCTTGATCATCTCGCCCAGATGTAACTTCAATATTTCCAAGATGAAGAATTGAAGCTATTATACGGAAGAGATCAACTTGCTCATCTTGCGAAATGCCGACAACATCCATAGCGCCCTATAAATAAAAAATTAAAATTAAAAATAAAACCTAATTTAAAAATTGATTATTAAATATTATACGAACCACAAGAGTTTCGAATTCAGCAGCATCATTCACACCATCAATATCTTTCGCAGAATGTTTTATGAACTTATAATCATCTAGCGAACCATCCAAGAGAAATTTATCTAATAAAAAGAGAGGCATAAATATTTTATAAATATAATTTTAATTATTATAAAGTTTAAACTCACTTTTAATCGTGGATGAAGCTCCTCTCAATAGCTGATAAAATATATGAAAATTTCGTTCCTCAGTCGTCTGATAAGTAACACGCGATTTTTCCAGCAAATATCGTTCGATATTTGCACCAGAAATTTGACCACCAGAATTGAATTCAATGCGAATAAATTTACCCTAATAAGAAAAAATAATAAATTAATTGAACTTGATAAATCGTTTTAAAAAGCTAAATTGAAACTTACAAAACGAGAAGAATTATTATTTCGGATTGTTTGAGCATTTCCAAAAGATTCTAATATTGGATTGGCTTGAAGGATTTGTTGTTCAAGTCTACCATATGTCTTGGTGTTAGCATTATCACTAGCTATTGTCGCTATATATTGAATAACTTTTTTGGTATTTTCGGTTTTTCCTGCGCCTGATTCACCACTACAAAAATAAATTAAAATTTAAAAAAAAAAAATGATAAAGATCAATATCATTAAAGAAAGGATACTTACGTGATAAGAATCGATTGGTTTTCGCGTTCTTGTAACATATCATGATAAGCTGAATCGGAAATTGCATAAATGTGAGGTGGGATTTCATGCCGCCGTTTATTTTTATAAGATCGAATTATTTCATCCGTGTATATTGGGAGCGAGTGATAAGGATTGACTGCTACCAAAAAAAGTCCTGAATATGTCTGTTGAACAATAGAAGCACAAATAAGCAAAAAATAAACTGACTAAATTCATAATTATATAATAACCTACATATATCATATTAGACAAATACCGCAACCGGAGGTTATGAATTACGGATGCTTCATTTAGATGAGTTAAATCGGCCATATCTTCCACCTTATCAAATTTAGGTGGATTCATTTTTTCTGTTTCGCTCACATTAACAATGCGAGACTTAATAATTGTAAATGTGAAGTTAATATACTCGTTATAAATCATTTTTTATATAATGAAATAATTATCATTACCGAATTATCATTAAAGTGGATTTCCACTTGTTCACCCATTTCCTTTGTTATGTAACCGGCGACATATCCTGCTTCTTTATCCTCGACCCAGACCCACTTTTTTTCATTAAAAGTAGCTTGAGCTATAGCGTCAGTCACTCCAGCACCACGAGAACTAGTTGAAATTCGTCGAAAAATTTCACCACCAGGTAAATATATCAGAGAATTTTTCCTTGAATTTTTTGTTGTCAACATGATGCGTGAAGTGAATAAGAGGATTTTTATTTTATATTAAGGTCGTCGTTTACAAAACAGAAGAAAATTGAAAAAATCCAAAGGGTAATGAATGCTTAAAAGTGAAAAAAGCTTAGGGGAGGACGCTTATTTATGAATTCTTATGGATCAGGGAGTCACAAGATCTTTACCTTTTTGGTCAGGGGGAATTTACTATTTTAGAATTTTAGAACATCGTGCTAAGGAATCACATGATTTGACCCCTAAATCTATGACGTCTTGAATTTCTAAATTTAGTTCTCAACGTTCTACAAAGATTAAATGGTTTTGTCATATTTCAAATGGTTTGACGAATCAAAATATTGATTATATGATTAAATAAGAAAATATACATATCTAAAAAAAAATACACGCTATTTTTTCTTTTTCTTTTTTTTGAAAAATTATTAATCAACTTATAATTATTAAACTCACCAATGTACCGTAAAACGTTTCGTAAATACGCGGGTATTTTATATTCTACCAAATTTTGTGGGGTACCATACTAGGGAGAATACTGTGAAAGCATTAGGCATGCTTTTTGATGTATCTATTATAATCTGCGATTTTTCTAAAATATTATTATATAATATGAAAAAGGGGAGGGTACTATATATAGGGGTACAGAATACTCAATAGCAGTGATGTGCATTTTATGCTTCCGATGGCATAAATTGTATTCGCTTCCAAAGCTTCCAATTTTCCAAGACCGGCAACAAATCACCGGTCACGTGACACCGATCAATTTTTAAATTCAGCTTAATCATTAACGAATCAAAATTAATAAAAATTTTTTTCTTTTGAACGATACCTATTTATTAGTATTTGTTGGACGACTTTTACTTTTTATAACAGCAGCAACTAAACAGCTTCATAGGCAGACTTTCCTATGATTGGCTATTGCAGATCAATTTAAATTGGATATTATTTATATAGTTTAAAGTACTTTTTCAGAAAATAATGTTACATTTAGTAAAAAAAAAAATTTTGCTTACCATTAGTCGCATGTGACTTCATAATATAATTATATTATGAAGTCACATGCGACTTAGATTAGGTTATGAAGGTAACTTCATAATATAAAAGTGACTTCATATTACAGACCCCTGCCAAAAGTTTTCGAACGTTATCTTTCAGCTATTTCATACCGAATACATCATATGACCGTATAATACTATGGTCATGTAATGTATCTGATCTTGTTTGCTTGAATCAAAACCAAATAAAAGCATATTTGGTTTGTTTATTTTGATTTTTAATCAAAATAAAATTTACCTTCTAAAAATCATGAAAATGTTCAAAAAACAACGCGGTGGTATATATTTTGCCATCAACATGACAATAGTTACTGGGCTATTGTTGCAAATATCGGTTGTGGATTTTTAATAGCATTTAGAACTTTAAAAAGAATGGATGACACTGGAATTGTTAATTCGAGGCTTCGTTCTGATTGATTATCCTTAAGTAAAGCTGGCTGAAGCAATTTGTCGCAGCGAATTCAGGCTGTGATAAAGCAAATAAAGACCTGACCAAGTACTAATTATTTAGTACCAAATGTGTAGCATATCATACATTAATAAATAAATTAATAAATTTTTTAATAAACTTTAAAATTTTAAGTTTTACATTGAGCCAAAAAACGTTCAGAGACTTTTAATAGGGTCTAGATAATGATAATATCATAATCTAATTACATAATCTGGTGATAATTTCATAACCTACTATCCATATTCTGATAGTAACTTCATAACCTACTTATGGGTAGCTCCTTTGCATTTATAGTATTGTTTCAACTGTTTCCTGTATAATATGGTGGTAACTTCATAGTCTAATAATAACTGATAGTGTTTTAATTTAATGGTGATATCATGATCTAATAGTGACTGCTTTCTTCTTGTTCCTAATCCGTTTACATAATAAAATCTATATTGTTGATTCTAGCTTTTCAGTTGTCTTTGAATATCTAATTCTATAATGAGGGTATCAGCCTTTTATGCTAGTTTAGATACTAGATCTATATTAAGAATTTGCGCCTTTTTGGTTGCCTTTCTAGATACCGAAGTGGTATAAAAAAAAGGTGATAGATAACGCAGTAAATTCGTAATTAATTTCGGCTGACATTATGTCATAATTTTGATTAATTTTAGAACTCATAATTTGGATCCAACTTGGTAACATGATGTGTCATGATAGTGCTGTAGTAGTGTTATAAAACTATCATAGAACTGTTATAAAACTGGCAAGATACTAGAGAAGTTCTATTAGTTCATCAGTTTTATGCTAGTTTGAATGCTGAAATATTATATCTAAAAATCTGACTGAAATTATGAAATAGTGTTGGCAGAAATTTTTGTTAATTTTACTGCGTCTTAAATTTTGAGTATTCATTCCCGTTATTATTCTTAGAATAATACCTGGGATAATGCCTAGGATGCTAAGTTATATGACCAGAATTATAGAATAGTGTTAGCTGAAATTTTTGTTAATTTACTACGCCTTCAGTTTTGGACACTTTCCCATCATTTTCTCATCACTTTTTCGCAACTTTCTCATTACTTTTGAGGGATATTGCCAGGATATTATAAGCTTTTCTGAGGCCTGATAATGGTCAAGGTAGTGTTATATACCAATTTTTAAGCATTCCTAAGAAAATTTTCTGTCCCTATAAGAAAAATTCATGAGGACGCTTATAGGGACGATCTTGATATCATTTTTGGACTTATTGGTTTGATTTATTGAGTTTTTTATTACTTGTCTCTATATTCCTATGAGTCTTTATGAAAAATAAAAGTTTTAAAAAAAAAATTTAATTGTTTCATAATACTCTTATAAGTAACTATAATCATAAATATAGTTGATATAATTGGTATATGATCAATATATAGTATAGAAAAATAAAAAGGTAAAGAGTTCAAAAATTCATAGGAACTTATAGGATCATAAGGACAAGTAGTAAAAGTGCCTTTCCAGGATTCTAAAATTGTCAGTTTGCTATACTAATAGCGTTCTTGTTAAGTTTTTTTGCTGTCTTTATAAATTTTTCATGGGGTCAAATTTTTGATAAGTCATTAGAGTCAACTTATAGCATTAGGCATTTTCATACTATTAAGAGCCTCTCTTGACGTTTTTGAAGTCTGCTATTTCTGAACATCTTATTCAATTTCTTCTAGTGATAATTTGCTTTCAAATGTTACTTATTTACATGCAAATTACAAAACCCATATTTAGAAGCCGTTGAAACTGGCAGAAATTGACAGACCAGTCGTATATGACATATCTGCCAAATATGACATATCTGCTAAAAAGGACAAACATAACTTTTATTATATTTCTATTATTTATATTATTATTATCATTTATATTATATTTAACATAAT
>CAJVPP010003873.1:0-10552 GCA_910592005.1 Funneliformis mosseae | reverse complement strand
AGCCTTTTCAATTAAAATAGCATCACTTAATATTGTTTTATGCTGATAATTCAATACAAATTCCTTGAGTGCAAACTTAAGTTCTGGATAGGTAACAGCTTTTCGCTGTTTTTGTTTTGGATTAAGAATTTCAATAGAAAGCCATTTTTTTTGTTTGTAAGATTCTTGTTATTGTAGATTTATCAACTACAACTCTCCACTTTTCTTTAATCCAATTTACATAATGGAGTCAGTTTTCTTAATTACTATTAGCATAAAAATAGAGTTCATACTTTTGTATATTAGTTAGAGTAATTTTTTTTTTAGGAGACATAATACCCAAATAATGTAAGTGTAAACTGCAGTTTACAATGCATTACATAATATATAACAAATGTGTTACATTATAAATAGCAATGTGATACATTATTTTATTAGGTAATTTATAACTATAATCATATAGTCACGTGAGTGTATTTATATAGAAAATTTTATATATACGGAATTGAAAAATTATTGCACTATGTATAGAGAAAAGAATGCATTTAACACTAATTCCCCAACTTGAGACTGAGCTAAATAGTGCATTTAAAAAGGGTGTGCATTTATATAGAGTGTATTTATAGAGAGTTGACTGTAATGTTAACATTTGAGAATAATGATCTTGAGCAATGAATTGATCTAATTTTAAATAGTGATAAGAAGTTACATATACTTATTATTCATGATAAAACTACATTCCAATCAAATGATAGTCTGAAATCTGAATAGATGTCAAATGGTGAACAACCTTTACGTAAAAAAGGTCAAAGGCGATCAATTCATATTAGTGATTTTTTTGACAGATATTATTGGAAGATTAAAATTAAATGATGATCAAGTAAGAGAGGTTGGAGATTTCATGCACTATGAAGCATGTGTAATGATCAATCTGGATAAAAATTTTAATGGATGGTGGAATGTAGATAAATTGATTGAATAGATAATATATAAATAAAAAAAAATATAATATTATAAATAATTAATTGATATTAATATTAATAATTATTTAGATAGAAAATCAGGCTATACCTATTTTTGAAAAAACTCATCCAGATGTAATTGCTGTATTTACCTTTGATAATTCTTCAAGTCATAGTAAATTTGCTGATGATACATTAAACGCAAACCATATGAACTTGAATCCAAGTGGAAAATAGGCCAAATTACATGATACAAACTTTAATGGGCAGATTTAACATATGAATTTTCCAGATAATTATCATGACAAAAGTTTATGTGAAAAACCTAAAGGAATAAGAATTATTTTAGAAGAGAGAGGTTTGTGATCAATAACAAGGTTGAAAGCATATTGTAGTAATAATAAATATAATATTAATTCTTAATTTTGTATAAGATATGTTTTTTCAAATCAATCTGATTTTCTTAACATCAAACCTTTAATTTAAGAAATTATTGAAGCAAAGGGTTATAAGGTTATTTTTTATCCAAAGTTCTATTGTGAACTTAATTATATTGAAATATATTGGGGAGCAGCGAAAAAGTATGCTCATCAGCAATATAATTATAGTTGGACCAGATTACAAAAAGTTGTTCTACTTGTATTAGATTCAGTTTCTATTAGTTATATTAGAAAATATGCTAGAAAATCTGCATAATATATGGATTATTATAGAAAAGATTTAAATGCTAAATAAGCTGAATATGCAGTAAAAAAATTTAAGTCACATAGATCGATATCTAATTCAATTTTGATAGATATTGATCATTTGTGTAGTTAAATACTTAATTATGATTGGCTTAAATGTAAAAATATGTGATTTATTATAGTCATGTGATATATTATATAATAAAATAAAATTTTACCGCTTAAATAAAAAGTGGATGTCTTATGCTATCACATATCGTAGTATACTACATATAAGAAAAGTGGTCACGTGAAATAGTTTAATCTTTTTTTAAGATGATTTTGGATAAATATTTTTTCTTACTCTCAGAAGAGTCATATACATGTCATGCATATACTTTTGTATGACAAAAAATAATAGATCTATATGACAACTGTTTAAGATGATAATCAAAATATACATATTAACTTCTGCCTATTTTTTTCCAAACGAATGTGAGAAAATGTGAAAGAGCATTTAATTGCAATATAGGACCTACCATATAAGTTAATATTGATGATAAAAGCATATATTATGAAAAGCTAGGAGACTTGTAATTCTGAGATCTACAAGAACTAAGGGGAAGGTCAAAAATGATATCATTTAGTAAAGAAGAGGGGGGTATTCAAATGATGATATTATACAAATTTTGATTTCTATTTTTAGAGGGAGTTCTGTAACAAGATGACATTACATAAGAAATTTACCATTTTATTGGAGGTTCTGCAATAAGATGACATTATATAAAAAATTTATCATTTTGTGAGGGATCCTGTAACAAGTTAACATTTCACGAGAAATTTACCATTTTTGAGGAGATCCTATAACAAGATGACGTTTTACGAGAAGTGTATTATTTTAGATAAATCAACTATTAAAAATTCTGCAATTTCAAAATTTAGTATTAGAATAGTGATACAATTTCAAAATTTAGCATAGAATAGTGATACAATTTTGAAAATTTTATATAAATGCATGTGGCTTAGACAAAAAAGGTTTTTTTTTCTTGATTAAAAAAAATGTAAAAACATGAAATTATTGTGAATGTAAATTTGCGATAATTACACATTTATTTTTACGCGGTTGTTTTTCTTTATTATTTTGCTATTATAATAAAACAAAGTTACTTCAAAGAACTAAAATATTCCAAAAATTCTATTATCTAAACCCCAGAAATCTTTATGAGGAGTTTGTGAATGCTTTTGCATTTTGTGAAATGATAAATACCCATAATGAAATACTAAATAAGAAGGAACTTCAGGAACGAGTTCAAAGTAGCTGACAAGAAGTAAAATGGAAAAATAAAGACTTTATTCAAAACCATATTTTTGAATTATTACAAACACTAATTTAACCTCATCTTCTGACTTTTTTCTCACAACAAAAATCTGTAAAAAATACTCCAAAGCCACCTTCAAAACTTCTATAACTTCTAGAATCTCTCAAATCTTTAGAATTTCTCCTCATATCTATTGATAATATTCTACCAATCGCAGCAGTACAAAAACAATTATGTACAAGTCTTTAAAAAAATAAAGCTGATTTATATGAATACAATAATCTATTAAAAGCAGCCATATCGTTAGAATTATGTTCATAATTCGTTTTAAAAATTAAACAGGTCAAGGATACAATTGTATTTAAAGAAAGAAAGCTCAAGAAGCTAAAAGATAATGCAGAAGCTCAATAATAAGCTCGAAATAAAAAGTGGGAAAAATTGGATAAAGAGAATATTGTCAAAATATATGATGCATCAAGTCACCTATTATTCTTGATGAATAATCCTAAGCTCTTGGATAAAATGCATAGTAGTGTTGAGTTTAAAGCTGCAGACTATAAAAGACACAAAGAAATAATTAAGGTTTGAACTGTCAAACACCTTTGCGAAGAGATAGAAGAGAATTACAATATTCATATGACAAAGTTTACTTTGCAAAACTATATGCAACCTAAATATTTGGGAACGAAAGAGGCATAATGGCATCATCATCCCACACAAATTCATTTTGCATCTGTTAGCAGAAATGAAATGAGTAGTCATATTGATGAACATTACTGTTTGGCTTTAGTTAAGGGTATAAAATTGTTTGCATTAACTTTTCCTCAAGATATTGTATTGATTTCGCAAGATGACAAAGCCAAAGTATTTATTTGTAGCTTTTTTTCTTTTAATATATGTTTCAAATTTTTAATTTTTAAAGTTTTATAGGTTCTTCTTAGTGTGACCACAGTTGAAAGAACGTTAAAATCATACAAACAATAAACTAACTAATATTAGTTCCTGACCATGATTTTTTAAAAACTGCAAAACACAAGCTGATACCATCCATTTACTTAATTATTGACTTTCTAATACGAATAATTCATTACGTTCTAATAAAATGAGAATTTTTGTTTGTCCAGAATATTTTTTGGGTATATCATGCGAGACACACATGATAAACCTAATTTCAATTACAAAAGAAGATTTCTTTCATGAATTTATACACTATAAAGGCTCTATAAAACCATTTTGGTGTTTATTAACAGATGGCGGACTAGACAAAAATTTCAGGTTTCTCGCAAATATTTCAAAATACCTATTGCTTAAAAAACTTGACTTAGACTACCTTATAGTTAGAATACATGCCCTAGAGCAGTCTGCATATAATCCGGTTGACATCACTTTCTGAAAAGTTAGCGGAAATTGTGTTAAACATATTTGCATATGGTAAACATCTCAAAAGTATTAATAAAAAAGTAACTATTATGAATGAGAAACTTAAACACTGTAACTTTAAATATGCAGATAAGCGTCTTTATGAACTTTGAGGGCATAACAATATAAACGGTTACCCAGTTATTACTATATATATCGAGGAGCACAACTGATCAGATTTTTTAAATATAAATGAAAAATCATGGAATTAGATCGATAGGCATAGCCAAATCTGCAAATATTCTCTTAATTTAAAGAAATGTAAAGATTGAAATTATTGTGAATAACCACGTGCTCCCAAAATTTATGATCTTTTATCTGCAAATAATGGTTTTTTATCACTCATTGTACAAGACCTTGATGGTCATTTTCTAGTCTAATTCATACTTTGGAATATTTTGAAAAGCTACCAGGCTATGACAAACATTATTCTAGCATTATCCCAGATTTGTATAATAATCTTATATGCCAAAAATGCTATAAATATTTTCCATCAAAAGCATTTTTAAAGCAACATATTATAATCCATTCAAAAAAGAAAGTAACAAATGCGAAGATTGAAAAATCTGTATATCTACAAGATGATGAATTCAGTATAGAACATATAAAAAGTACTTGTATAAAAGAAAATACGAATCATATAAGAAATGATGATTCACAAAGCAAATTATTCTAATAAGAAAAAGTTGTAAAGAAGAGGAAAGAAAGG
The DNA here is from genome assembly GCA_910592005.1 of Funneliformis mosseae. Taxonomy (NCBI): domain Eukaryota; kingdom Fungi; phylum Glomeromycota; class Glomeromycetes; order Glomerales; family Glomeraceae; genus Funneliformis; species Funneliformis mosseae. Next base: position 5,499 of record CAJVPP010003873.1, on the reverse strand, counting down.
AATTCACAACAGCAAAACTTAAAAAAGAAATCATAGATACAAGACCATCTAACGTTCAAAATTAATAATTAATATTAGTTATAATGTAATTTTTTAAATAAATTTGAAACAGTCTTAACAGACAATCTTTTTTTTTCACATAACTTTAATTAATTTCACAATAGTTAAACTTTAGTTTAGTTAATTAAACTTTTCATTTTGTTTTTTTTCTTACAATATATAATAAAGTAGTAATATTGATTAACTATTAATCGGGCTTTACAATTAGTAATCTAGAATTAGTTCAAAATTTAAAACTGATAAATCAATTTTATGATTTGAGAAATCAGATTTTTTATTAAACTAGGACTGTGATATCAGATAAAATTTGATAAATAATTTATTATAATTAAATTTACATATTTATATTTATTATTATATTATTTTGCAAAAAATAAAAATATGTATTACATCTCAAATAAATTACAAAAATTGCCAAAATTATGCTTCCCAAAAATCCAAAAGTGGATCTGTTCTGTACATATAATTTTGGTGTAGTTCCAGTTTGATCTGAATTTGAATATGAAATCAAAAAATCAAATTGTCTAAATTTTAAATGACATCATTTCTGGCCTTCCCCTAACTACCTTTGCATCTCGCAGGTAGATCTGATCCCTTTAAGATCTCTCTATATAAAAAGGTAAGAAAATTCCATTTGCATATGCCTTTAAAGAAGTTTTGGTATTATACAACAATTCTAATCACTGTCTCCCTTATATCTTCTTAACTTTTTTTTAGCAAGATATAAAATATGTAGGGATATGTGGAAGTTCAGCCAACTTTCGGCAAAAAACTTTTCCAGAGAAAATAATACAAAATTAGGTATGTATATGTTCTAAATTATGTATATATAGGAGTGAGTTTTTCTCACTATAGGCTTGTTAACTATAGATAACAAAAACAAATAGCCAATACAAATCCTATCAAACTTAAGTGTGATTTTCAAAATAGGCAGGATGAAAAAAATTTTGTAATTGAACTTTGCAAAGAAGATAAGGTTTCCATTCTCAAATCTTTTGTTAAAACTTTATTATCAAATCAAGGTTACCAAGCTCTCTCCCTCAACTTTGACCTCTATATTGAAGATAAACTCATGGAATTAACTAAAGAGATCTCTAAGTATTTTGATAAGCCTCTTATTTAGGATCAAGTTCATATTTCCATAAAATTCAAGAATAAATAGTATTTTTATTCGTATCATATAATGCTATAGTCGCAAATTTATGTATTTATGTTAGTTTAATCCCTCTGGGACCCTTTCAGCAATGATTTATTTTATAAATAAAGTATTATTTTACCAGTACATTGAGAAAGTGAGTCACGTATGATGATGCAGTCTTAAAGGGACTATGCAATGCCTGTGCTATATAAAATTCTATATTAATATTCAGTATTCTCTTTTTTGAATAGAAATAAAATTTTATCTCACTCCAGAATATAACACTATTTTTTATCCAAGTTCTAATATCACTATAAAAATGTAATACTATGTCTTCTGAAACCAGTATACTTTATACTCCAGCTTTCACCTCTATCTCTGTTGCTAGAAATGAGACGGTTTCATTGGCAGACAAAATAAAAAAATTGGCATAGAAAAACTTATTTCTTTTTTGCAGAAGTAGGACTTAGAACTTAGTAAGACTGCTATCAAAATTTTAGAAAAGGAGATTAACAGCTATGCATTTCTCAAGTTAACTAAAGGTGAGTTTTGTAGTATTGGCTTAAATTTAGGATCTACCGTAAAGCTTGTTGAGTTTACCAAGAAGTGTAAAAAGAAAAAGTTGAGACCATTCTTCTCATATAAGACTAAGAAAAAGTTGAATGAAGTATTGCACAAGTATAAGATCAATAGTAATGAAATAATAAAAATTCTGTCCTTTGAATCAGAACCTGTAGAAATTAACGATAAAGATGAAAAGCTAGAATAGTATATAACAGAGATAAAACGTAGGATAGAAACTATAAGTTTGGCAACTAGTAAAAATAAGGTTACACATTACAAGTATATTTTTCCAATATTATATACATCCATCTATATCGCTAAAAGAATCACTAAGAAAGGAATTATCATAGACCTCCAGTTTGAAGTTATAGGCAAAGAAGCTTCTAATTGAATCAATTACATATTAAAAAAGTCATAGATGTCATCATTGAGAAGTTAATAGCTATAATAGAGAGAAAATAAAAAAATTTGGTAGCGAGATTCATGCGGAACATAATGCAACTTGAAAGCTCTTATCATACAAACACGAGAAAAAGAAAAGTATCTGTAGTATTTGATGATAAGTTTGACTATTTCTATGAAATTGTGATCACAGGTAGAGCTTAGCCGGTACTATAGCATGTGATTTTTTTTATCAATTATTTGTATATACTAACTTATGTCTTTCTTTATTTAGCCTCAAATTGGTATTTTTTCATGTATATACTAGAAAGGATCTATTGCTCGAAAGATAACTATCATATACAGTCAACTCTTGTTATAACGAACCTTACGTTCTAGACCTCAACTTCACTATAAGGCTATAGTGAAGATTTTAAGAGATTTGATTGGCCAATTCGCTATAACAAGAGTATTTTTATTATATTTGTTTAAAAAATTCGTTATATCAAGAGTTCGCTATATCAAGAGTTAACTGTAGTACTTAATGAGAAAATAATGAAAGATGATGAACTTTGCTGTGATATTAAAAAGGTCATGGAGGTAATCGTTGGCTTATTGAAGGATAGGGTCAAAGTTGATGATTCTTCAGATAGTAAGAGAGTAAGGACAAAAAAATTTATTAAGGAATGATTTTACGTGTAGGTTATAAGATAAAATTTAGTCATGTATTACAAGCAAAGTTTTGAACATTTGTATTTATTTTTCGCATATAATAATAAAAAATTTTCTTGGCAAATTTCAGCCAGGACTTTTGACCAAAAATACATATTTTTTTATTTTGGATACTTATATACAGTGTATTAGTTATACATATAGATTATGTCATCTGAGCATGAAGTATTGAAATAGTGTATCACTGAACTTGAGACTGGGAATGCCAAAATACCTAATCTTAGAAAAAAGTTCTCAGTATCTGATATTGAAATAGCTGAACTTAAGCGTAAGAATAACGAATTTTAAGAGTAAATGAAGAATATAATAAAAGGCGTGATGCTGAAAATATTAAACTTAGGGTCAGAATTGAGAAGCTGAAATCTGAGAATATTGAAGTTAGAGATAGACTTATGAAAGTAGAATAAAAGCAGATACTAAATGATAATTCTTCTAATATCTGTTCATCTAACTTCAATTCAGTTGCAGATCAGACACTAATGGTAATACATTACGAGAAACTATTAGTGAATACTTTATTATCTGAAGATAAGGAAACGGATGCTTTCTTGAATGAGATGCATAAGAAAATGGTTAATAATGAGATTAGATAGAGAAATCAGAAAAAGAAACTTAGCAAAGCATTCTCTAACCAAAAACAAGAATCTGATATCAGATTAACTATAGAAAATCGCACTTCTGATCCTAAAGGGATCATATCAGAAGTATTAAATTTAGTAACTGAAATTTTAGCTGAAGGTCCTTGTCAAAATAGCTATAGGAAGAAAGGTGCAGAAAATATCATACAATCGATAGCTATTGGTATTAATAAAAATGCCTAATCAAGTAACAAAGCCATTCTTTGCGATGTGATTTCAGCTGAAAACTCTAGCTAAAATTCATCTACAGATCTATTGCTTTCTCTAGCTCAATTATTTGATAAAGCAGATGATGCTGAATATGGCGCAATTCATACTAATCAGGAAGAGATTTACATTAGTATTATTATGAAAAAGAATTTTTAAATCAGGTTAGTGTGATTGTATAAAATGGTAAAGGTAAAATAGGTGAAAAAAAGGCAAAGGGGATAGTCTATGATAAAATATTAGAATATCTATCCATGTTGTGAAAGCAACAATTTGAAAGGACAGGATTGCATCTTCCAGAAATCTTCTGTAAAAACTTACAAAAAAAACTTAGAAAGCTGTAAAAATATATAAATTATTTGAAAAGGTAGGCGTAGAGAATATTAAGTATATTACGACATATAATACGAATTCTATTTCTGAGTTGACTAATGATAAAGTTCAAGATATCATAAATAATTTCTTTGAGCATAATGATAACGATAACACTGATGTGGAAGAAGTATCAAGTCACATGACTGAGATTTCAGCCAGAGGTACTGACCAAAATTCTTTTGATGATTCTAAAGAAGTCAGCCCAAGTAATTTGCTTGAAGCTGAGGACAATTACTACAAAATGTTCTTGAAAGATTATGCAAATGATTGTATGTATTTTGATAAGGAAGTTGATTTCACATCCCAGTTGATAAAAGAAACGAATAAAGAGATCCCAAAGCATGTGATCTCGAAGGCAATTTGGATGATAATGGATATAGTAGATATAATGAATATAGTGATCAAGATAGAGGTTATTATTATCATGACAGAGAATACAAAAGAAAAACCTCCCTAATGATGAGTTTTATTATTTCTCTGATAACTGCCTAGGAGAATTATTAAGTGAAATCACATATTCGCATAGACTGCCTAATTATCGTATAGATTATTCTTTTTTTTAAATTACGTGAGTAAAAAGACTGTGATATTCTAAATCTGATCACCTAAAATATGCAAAAGATATTTAATAAAATTCTTGCTGAAAAGTATCGAAAAAATAATTATATATAATAGTCTAGATGTCATGTATCATTGGCAATGTCCTGATTTTGTATTTATTTTTTGCATATGTTAATATAGCGGTTTTACATTTGCCATGTAATATTAAATAATTCTTTTATATATAAAAATATCATCTATCATGTTATCTGATCTTGAGGTATTGATTACTGAGCTTGAGGTTAAAAAAACTGATGAGAAAGTTAGGCTTGAATTTTAAAACTAGAGCAGAATCAAGCAGAAAAAGAGGCTAGAATTTTAAAACTAGAACAGGGTCAGGTAGAAAGAGAGACTAAGAAAAATCGTAAATTCTAGATTAGATGTATTCAGATAGCTAAGAAAATTCTTAATGAGGAATCTATTATCATATATCACCTTCCTTTCTTGAATGATTAGAGTTTGATACGTTCTTCCAAAAATGCCAAATTTTATTAGAAGTGCAGAGGGCCCAGCATCAGTTTTATAGCACCAGCTGGTATAAAGATGTTAAAAAACTCGAGAACATCATTAATCGTAATTAACAAAAAAGATGCATTTGTTTAGATTAGAGCTCTGAACAGGTCAGTTTGGGTCAGGTCAATCAAGTTACCTGAATTGAAAGAACCAGGTCAGGTCAAACAAAATCTGACCTGATTTAAATTATCATTTAACCCAATCTGACCTAATCTAACCTAATTTGATCAAATTATTTAAATTATTTAATAAACAATATATTATATTTGATTTAATTTAAAACTCTAATTT
>CAJVPP010003872.1:0-10558 GCA_910592005.1 Funneliformis mosseae | reverse complement strand
CAGAGCGCTGACTGAGGCAGTACTCTATTGTTATAGTTATTAAATAAACTGTTAATTTATCGACACTCTTCTAAATCAAATTAAACCTTCTGCTTACCACCCATATACATTGCTTCGCTTATTACTCATAAGCAACTTAAAGAACTGACCGTAATACTATAGATCACAAAAAAGTGAAAAAAAATAATTAAGTTTGGATTGTCAAATCTTTTAATAAAAAAAATAAAGAAGAATTATAATATTTATATAGTAAAGTCTATTTGCAAAAATTATTTGTAACTCAAATATTTAGCAACAAAAAAAGCATAAAGATTCTATGATTCTACATAAATTTGTTTAACATTCTTTAGTAAAAATAAAATGAATAATTATATAGATAAACATTATTGCTTAATTTTAATTTAAAATATAAAATTATTCATATTAACTTTTCTAAGTATATTGTATTAATTTCACAAGATGATAAGTAAAGGTATTTATTTGTAATATTTTTTTAATATTAAGTTTCAAATATATAATTTTCAAAGTTTAGTAGATTCTTTTTAATATAATTGCAGTTAGAAGAATATTTAAGGCTATTTAAATAATAAGTAAACCAATATAGCCACACCTCAATATAATGAAGTTACTGATCTAGCTAATCAAGACTTCATTATAAGAATCTTCATTAACACTATAATAAATTATTCAATATATATAATAAATAATTTATTATAGTGTTAACGAATTATTCATTATAGTTAAAGATGGTCACCGCAATTAAAAAAAATGGTGCAATTGAGTTGCAACTTGTGGCGCAATTAAATTTCCTTATGGTATAATTAAGTTGTAACTTAATTGAAATTTGAAAATAATTATGGAGACCGTCTTTAATTATAGTGGATAATTACTAATTTCATTATACAAATATAATTTTACTATGACATAATTTTTTCAGAAATATTTTCATATTATTTTGTAAATTCTAGTTATTTTATTTTAACATGTAATCTGTTAATTGTTGTAAGATAGTTTTATTAATTTACTTAAATTTTTTTTTAAAAAAAAAATAAAAATAAAATAAAAAATAAAATAAAATAAAATAAAAGAAAAAATAAAAATAAAAAGAAAAGAAAACTAAATAAGACGAAAAATAAAATTAAAAAACTAAAACAAAACTATAAAAAGAAATTAAGTGAATGAAGTAAAATAAAAAAATGAAATTAAACAAATAAAAAGAAACTATAAAACAAAATTAGGAAAATGAAATAAAATGAAAAAATAAAAAAAAACTATAAAATGAAATTAGAAAAATAAAATGAAATGAAAAATTAAATTAATTAAATAAAATGAAATAGAAAAATGAAACAAAATGAAAAAATGAAAAAGAAAAAATAAAATTAAATATACAATATGAAAAGAAAAAATGAACAATATAAAAAAAATGAAATTAAACAAACAATATAAAAAAAACCTGAAAATTTTATTATCTTGCAGGCCTTGCAGGTATGTTACAATTTTACTGTTTATTTCAGTTTTACCTCATAGGCTCATCACAGTTTTACCTTATATTTCATATTTATCTTATAATAGGCAAATTACAATTTCTTCTACGAGTGTGCCTTGATTCTAAAAAAAGTAAATATATTTAATAAATCTAAAAAATCATTTAAACATTTTTAATTATTACCTGTCCTATCCTAGAATCAAGTTCTAAAGAGGTCACATAATCTTTTCATAGTATAGGTCCACTTTAGAGTTTTGAATCAGGTCAGGTCAACCTATTTATCTGACCTGAACTGATCTAAAAATTCAGGTCAGGTTAATAGATTTTTAGATTGATGTCAGGTCAGGTTAACAGGTCAACCTGATCTGATCTGACCTGATAAAAATTCAGGTCAACTAATCATTCTTCTTAAATAATTTATTATTGTTAAATTAGAAATAATAAAATTGATTAAATAAATTAATAATTGTTTATTATATTATTATTTATATTAAATATTTTTTTTTTTTTTTTTTTAAAGTGCGGTAGTTCTACATAATCTTTATTATGATAAAAGTATAATATAAAGTAAAATACATATCAAGAAGAAAAAATGAAAATCTCGTACAGAAAAGAAAAACTAAACTATAGAAGACTGACCCTGCACTCCCCCAGATCAATTCTAACCGAAGCTAAAACTATCACTTCTGAGTATAATCAAAAGTAAAACAGGAGAGGGCTTAGCCACTACTGCACCAAAAATTTGTCCAGTGGGATCCAAGTTACACCATGGTATTTATTGGATCAGCATAATTGTTGTTAGTAGGAATACCGTGAGTAAGATCAAAACCTGAAGAAACGAAGTTATCTAATTTATTTTTTAGGTTAATATTTGCAGCTTTCTCGATAGTGGATTGACGATTACACCTATCAATCCAAAAATGTTGTGATTCATCATAAATAAAGTGCATGAAAGATAAACATGCAGCTAATGCTGTAGGCATATGTGGAAGGTTGTGTTAAATAAGTTCAAAGAGGGTAGTAGGAACGATGCCTTTAATGAGAATCACAAAGGAAAAGGAAGTTGAGAGGTTCTACCAATTGAGATTATCAATATTGATTGAATGAGCATTGGTAATGTCTTTAAGGTAGTCTTTAGCGCGTTGTATAAGCAATTTCATTTGATAGTCAATTTTCGGACAGGTCCATATATGAAGGAAATCCTCATCTGTAGCCTCACATTGGGAGCACAGGACTGAGGACGGAAAAAAAAATGAGTGTCTAATTTTCAGGATTTCAACTGTAGGAAGCATTTTTAGCAATCGTTGGAACTTCTTCATTCTTGTAATAGAGGCAACATATGAAGTATGATTGGTAGCGACATTGTCGTTGAGGCAGAAGGAGGTAACAAACCAATTGATTTTGAAAAAAAGTTGATATTTGCTAAGTACATGCAATGATAAAATTTGCTGAAGAAGCTTGTGACAGAAAATGTCTTTTATAAATTGCCTAATCAGTAAAAGGATAGGTTGATTGTTGTAGTTAAAGAAACTTTGTGAAGCAGATGTTATATTAAATTGCATGACTGAAAGGGTGAAAGCGTCTTTCACCATAGCGTCGACTTTGTTATTCAGTAGATTGTTTGAATGTGCTTTGACTTTTATCAAATTAACGTTCAGGTTATGCACAGAGATCACTTCGAAAAGACAAGACCAATGCACAGAATTGTTGATTTTTAGAAAAGTCCTGAAGGTGGGAGACTGTCTCCTGAAGAAACTAAATTTGTTGAACTGTGATATAATAACAGCTGAATCAGTATAGACTCTGATTTTGCAATTTGGAGGGGCAGTAAGGAGTGTTGTAAAAAGGGCTGCAAATTCAGGTATTGATGATGATGGAAAGCTAGAGGTCAAAGTAGTGCTGAAGGAAACCATAGGCGAATTTTGGTGGAATTGTAGTCAAGCAAACCCCATCTTGATTGAAAGAAGGCCTATGTTTATAAGGGATCCGTCTGTATAAAATTCTAATTCAGTAGCAGAAATAAAATTAGTAGAAAGTGTTAGTAATTCTTTTTTATGTGGAGAGGGGATAAATCTATCTATATAGGAATTATAAGTGGGGAGATGAACAGAAGATGGTCTATTTAGGATATCAGGTTGATAGGACACAACTGCACAAGTCAATGCTAGTTTGTTCAGAGCACCAGCTGATAACACTGTCAAATTAGAACTGTCGTAATAAATATTGTGAAATGCTGCACAGTATACGTGAGGAATACTAACACGACAGTATGATTTATTGGTTGGAGATGCATTCAGGTTATGTAAGGGACAGCGTGAACATAGTGTTAATTTTGTACTATAATCAGCCGCTTTTTCAAAGTTATAGTGTCTGAGATGCAAATTGTGTTGGTCATCATGAATGATACGTCTAATGATAAAACTGTTTAAGTTGAATATTCAGCTCACAGCGTACAATCTGTAACCAGGGGTAAGATATTGCTGTTTTAATGTGTAACCATACATGAGATTGTGTGGAAATATTCTAGTGATAAATCTATCAGGTGATGGTTGTAAGTACTGTTCCATAATGGTAAACCATTTGGGGGTTCTGACAAATCTTGTTTGTTGATGCGTAATATGGATTAAATCTTTATAGGAGAACATGTAGTTGCCCACACAGTTTACCAGTTGTTTCACAAAAAGAACAGAACATTTTCTGAGATCCAGGACGTGATTTCTGTATATAAGTTTAATAAAATCTGAAATCGGGATTGCACCTCCAGATACCAGATTATTTGAGCTTAACGGAACGCTAAGGTTAATGTTCAGGTTGTTTAATGTACTAAGCAGAGCCGGGAGTCAGTCATCTTTAGACCTCTGGGTATTATATGGCCAATATATTAAAGGAGAGATATGTAACTATTCCTGAGTTTACAGTTGTCTAACACGAATCTTAAAGGTGAGGCCTAATAGGTTAGGTTCATTGTCTATCTGCAGAAGAGCGCTGCTGAGATTCTGAATAATTCTTTGATGGAGAGGAGTAGTATTGTAAAAATAATGTGACAGAAAAAGCGAAGACGGCGTTTTCCGTAAGAAGTGCAATTTAGAGCGAAGGAAGGCTACATATGAGGCCATAATTCGGACACAATGTTTTTCTGAAGGGAATGTAAATTGTGACTTGTATTTTATACGTGGTAGAATGACTGTATTGAATATATATGTAAGCTGAGCGTCCGTTAGTCGTTTGGAGCGCATTATGGTGATTACTGATTTGATTTCTTCATGAATCTGATTGGTGATAAACGTTTTGTTGTCTGTTAATGAGATCCAGACTTCTAGTTACCTGACACTTTCGCTGGGTTTCCGTGAGGTAATGTGATGTGTATTGTTACTATTAGTGATTGCAAAAGGCTCTAACTGAGTTTTATTAACCAAGAGTTCTGACTTGTGCCAATTAACCTGAATGTCATTAAAAGAGTAAAAACTATTAGCAATACTAATAATTGATGTTAAGTCGTTAACAGACTTGGCAATCTATAGAGTATCGTCTATGAATGCTAAGGCTGAGATCATTGTGAATAGGCATTGCGTAACTGGTAACCGGGCATCAGGTTGCCAGTTACAACTCATTTTATAGCCGTGGGATGACTCCTGGACTCTACAGAGTAATGGGTCGTAGTATATACACCACAAGAGGGGTGAAATGACTTCTCTTTGGTTAATACCAGAGATTACGACATAAGGATCAGTATTGCCATGCGCTGTGAAGATACAGTTTAGTCTTGAAATAAATAATTTCATGATGATGTTGATATAGCCAAAAGGGATTCTAAGCCTTTCCATAGCTTTGATCAAAGTAAACACATTGACGCAATCGTATGTCTTGGACATATCTTGTAAAAGTACCTAGAGCTCAGATTTATTGGTTATGGTATCTTGTTTTATATTGTCTATAATATGTATAGGATCAAAAGTGGATTTAAATGGTAGTCCAGCGAAGTTTGATCCTTTCAATATGTTATTTTGAACAATTATTGATGCAAGTCTGGTATTAAGTAGTTTTACAAAGGCTTTTCTCAGACATTCCAGAAGCATGATTGGATGAGTGTTATTGAGGTCGAATTCCCAAGGTTTAGGTTTAGGGATTGGATAGACATAAGCAAGGTTCCATCTTGTGGGGGTTGAAGAAATCTAAAGACAGCCACAAATAATGAACCAGAGGTATTTTTTACTATGTGGACCCAAATGCTTAAGCATTTCGTTAGATATAGAAGAGGGCCAGTAGCTTTGTCATTGGGCAGACACTCAATAATTCTATACCATTCGTCAGCTAATGGGAATGAGACGAGCTGGTCGTATATCGATGAATCAATGTCTGCTATGGGTTGATAGGTGAATGTCCATTCCTCAGGAATTCTTTTGTCACAATGTGTTGTTCCTGCAATTTGTTGAAAATGTCTATTGACTTCGTTTTTCACATCAGTGGCACTGGTCAGTAGCGGTTTGTCATGTTTAGAGTTGTCCAGGCATTTATCAAGAATGATAATCTTCCTTTTTCTGTTTAATATGAAGTCGATCATATGTAAAGGATCAGCATTGTAATCATCAATACGAGCTTGGAGTGCTTCTTGGATGCTTTTAATTTTGAATTCCTGTTCTTTAAGTTTAGCTTCGATATAAAGACCTGCTAATAATAATTTAATGTCAGTGATAACTGAGTTAATGTGGGCTAAGGAATAGTAAATGTTTACGGCTGTCACATGTAGGTTACTAGATTGTGCAATAATGAGATATTCTTCATATTTGGATGACCATTCTGAATATTTAGTTGTGTTGTTAAGGTAGGCTCTGGTAAGTTTGTTGAAACTGTGTAAAGTCTTGATTTTCTTGTAGATAGTTGAGAGTCCTATAGGCTGTTTTTTGTAGCGGGTTGTTCTGGCTCTGCTTACAGGTATGCAGGATTTGGCTGCTGCAATTATGGATTCTTGAAATACATTTCATGAGCTATTGAGTGAGGATTGTGTCCAGTGTTTTGTAATGGAAAGGTCTTTAAGGAAACTGTGTTTGGTGATGTTGTCAGTTTTGGCAGCGAATTTAGCCCACTTTAGGTCATCTATATGCGAGTAATTAAAGAAACTCTTCCTAAGGCATCGTCTATCATTCAAGGGAGTGATCAGGAAGTCAGACGTTGAAGTCATTACAACTGAATGGTCAGAGACAGAGAGGGTATTATGGACACTGATTGGCACGTGAGGATGTTTAAAGTCATTTCAGAGGACATCCAAATGTAATCGATTCGTGACGAAGTATTGTTACAAAAAAAGAAAGGAAAGGATGAACAGTTAGTATTGTGAACAATGCTAAAAACGTTAAACAAATTATGTCTTAACAATGAGTTCATAAAACGGATTGTGTATTGTGGGTTCTGTGAACGGTCAAAATCAACATTAAAATCACCAAGTAAGATGATATGGTGGTTGTCTCTGGTTGCTTCTGCAAGAAGTACGTTGATATATGTATGCATAGATTTACATAGTACTTTTGAGCCAGGGTTGAGTGGTGGGAAGTATAAATTGATAACCAATAGTTTTTGTTTATCAGCAAATTGTAATTTAGTGTAAATGATACGATCATATTTTGAATCGTGTTTGAAAACATGTTTGGCAAGTTTTTTACTAAATGAGAGGCTGACATCAAACCTGCTGGTTTGGCTCCCCTGGTATGTACTAGTGAAGGTAGTAAAGTTTGAAAAAGATCTATTGAGGATAGAGGAGTTGGTGGATTTGAAATTAGTTTCTTAGAGGCTGATAATATCGAGATCATGTGACTCATAAAGGGATATTAAATAGTTTTGTTTTGCAGAATTGTTAAAAGATCTAACGTTATGTAATGCAATATTAATAGTAGACAAATTATTAGTTTGGGAGGTGATATCATTCGTATCAAGGATCGTATTTGTAGAGACAGTGTTCATTAGATATCGAAAGATTATTGCTGGAGGCTACCGAGGCAGCTTTCAATGTTTTTATCTAAGGTATTGGTAATAGGAATGAAGGATTTAGCATCGTATGCACTCATCAGACCTTTATTTAGAAGAATTTGTTGGAAGTCTGCATACATGGAGGAAAGGCTGTTGATAACTGTAGTGAATGATGATATACGTCTTTATTGTCGATGGCAGATTGTAATAAGCTGCTCATTCATTTTTTTTTGCAAAGGAGTAACGCAATTAGAGGCATCAATATGTGGATACTTTTCATTAGCGGGTGATGATTCTAAAGGAAGCGCATTATTATATTCTTCTGCATCCTGAGGAGTGACAACTTTAATATCTAGTGCTTTTTCAATAACATTAAGCCATTCTTGTGAGAAGGCTAGGCTGGAAGTTAAAATGGTGAGTTGTTTTGCGATAGTTTCAAGTTGTGTGATAACGAATTTTTGAAAGTCCTGATTGTGCATGAAGCCTCTTTTGGCAGTACCTTTAGAAATGTCATTGGTCGACTTAGGTATCCTGGATGAATTGTCTGTTTCAATATCCATTTCGTCAGGAATATCGTCAGCCCAGGATAGGGTTTTGGGATTTGGTTTGTATTTTTTATCAGGAAAGGTCTGTAGTGGAGGATTAGATGAAGAACCTTTAGTTTGGTCATCCTTCTTTTTGTTCTTGACGGCATCTACAAAGGTCACGTTGTTTCTCATTGCGCCTCTTTGTTGCTGTTTCTTTGAAGCAACATAATTATTGAATTTAGCTGGTTGGAACCTTTGATAGAGTTGTTGCATATTGCGGTCTTTAGGATTGTGTCTTCGTTTTGGACAGTTTGTAACGTTATAGTAGGCAGACGAGCAAATAGCGCAAAGTTTTTTCTTAGAGTCCATCCATTCGACTTTTTTACCATTAAGTGTTAGGTCTATTAGTTTACCAGCTGCTTCACATAGATTCGCAGAGGCGAAGTAAAAGTAGACATGTTGAAGATAGTTATAGTTTGACCTGGCCCTGGAGACGATCCAGGCAGTTGCTTCTGTCATTCGACCAATATCTAAGAGATCACATGACGTGGTGTTTCTTGGAAGGTTAGTTAGCTTAATAGAAAATTTGGATTTGTTCTGGATGTCTATGCGAGGTAAATTGCTTCTGTGAAATCTAATCATGTCGTTAAGAAGAAATATTCCGTCTTCTTTGTCCAATTCAGTGAAATTGGCTTTCTTATCAAAGGTGATGTTCGCTCTTTGCCATAAGTTACGGGTTTTCATCGTAATTCGGGTAATGTTTTCGTATTTAGAAAAAATCTTCTTAAGACGCAATTCAGCAGCATCAAGTGGAATTTCAGTCACGGTGATGGAAAGTTCTGGAATAAAAGGGGCTTGTTTTTGTAGGACAAGTGGTAAAAACGTATTGTTGTTCATTTGTGGAATCTGCATCTTGCAGAAATTATCTCGTTCATTTTGGTCCAAAAAGGCAAGTTTGAGAATGGTTTGTTTATGATCTGCTAGAAATTTGCCATGTGTGATACCTGAAAAGGAAAATAATTCCATGCAGTGCTGATTAATGATGTCAGCAATTTTTTGTTGGGGAGTTCCACCTTTGTATTTTTCGAGTAAACAATACACGAAAAATTTTTCTAGAGGGCGACTGTCGGTAAAGGCAAGAATATCTTCTTTAGTAGCGATAAGATTTTCAGTGAGGTCAGAGCTATCATCAATATTCACGGTACTGGATGAAGCTACGTTAGTGGTTAAGGGAACTTCCTTTTCTTTGCCTTTATTGTTTACCGAGGAAGTTTCGGCAAGAATGTTTTCGACTTCCATGTCATTTTCAAGAACAAGGTCATTCGTCGAGACAGATAAAAGGGTTGTTAGTTCTACTGTCTGCATAGTATTTTGTTTTTTGTTGGGTTGCTGGATAGTTTTGGGCGACGCAGAGCAACCGTGGTTGTTATTTTGTTTTCTGCTATTTTTTGGCATGGTGAAGAAGCAGAAAGAGTTTTTTTTATTCTATATTAAATATTTTTTTTTTTTTTTTATTTTTAAAGTGCGGTAGTTCCACATAATCTTTATTATGATAAAAGTATAATATAAAGTAAAATACAAATCAAGAAGAAAAAATGAAAATCTCGTACAGAAAAGAAAAACTAAACTATAGAAGACCGACCCTGCACTCCCCCAGATCAATTCTAACCTAAGCTAAAACTATCACTTCTGAGTATAATCAAAAAGTAAAACAGGAGAGGGCTTGGCCACTACTGCACCAAAAATTCGTCCAGTGGGATCCAAGTTGCACCATGGTGTTTGTTGGATCAGCGTTATAGTTGTTGGTAGAAAAACCGTGAGGAAGATCAAAACCTGAAGAAATGAAGTTATCTATTTTATTTTTTAGGTTAATGTTTGCAGCTTTCTCAATAGCAGATTGACAGTTACACCTATAAATCCAGAAACGTTGTGATTCTTCATAAATGAAGTGCATGAAAGATGAACATGCAGATAACGTGGTGGGCAAATGTGAAAGATTGTTGTGAATAAGTTCAAAGAGGGTGGTAGGAACAATGCCTTTGATGAGAACCACAAAGGAGAAGGAAGTTGAAAGGTTCCACTAATTAAGATTGTCAATATTGATCAATTGGACATTGGTAATGTCTTTAAGGTAATCTTTTGCTCGTTGTATGAGCAACTTCATTTGATAGTTAACTAACGGGCATGTCCATATGTGTAGGAAGTCCTCATCTGCAGCTTCACATCAGGGGCACAGTGTTGAGGGTGGGAACAGAGATGGATGTCTAATTTTCAAGATTTCAATTGTAGGAAGCATCTCTAGCAGGCATTGAAACTTTTTTATTCTTGTATTAGAGGCTACATATGATGTAAAATTGGTAGCGACATTGTCATTGAGGCAGAAAGAGATAGCAAACCAATTAATTTTGAAGAAAGGGTGGTATTTACTAAGTACATATAATGATAAAATTTGTTGGAGATTTTTGTGTCGGAAGATGTCTTTTATAAGTTGCCTAATCGGTAAAAGGATGGGTTGATTGTTGTAGTTAAAAAAACTTTGTGGGGCAACCATCATATTAAATTGCATGGCTGGAAGGGTGAGAGC